>CM065395.1:30342500-30345000 GCA_033060915.1 Euryodendron excelsum
CCTGGAGGGCCGGTCTCCTTCTTCAACCACATCAGCTCTGGGTATCAAACCGGTAATGTCCTTAGAATACTTTTTATAGTGTTCTCAACCTTCCTTTACCTTTCCGGACCATTTCGAGTCAGTTCCGGCAAACCCGGTACAAAATGACCGTTTTGCCCCTGGTGGGCCGGTCTCCTTTTCCTACCGCGCCGGCTCTGGGAATCAAACCGGCAACCTCCGGGAACATTCTGAATAATGTTTCCAGATCCTAAGTCTTCTTCCAGGACAATCTGAGTCTGTCCCGGCAGTTTTCCGGTCCAAGGGACCGTTTTACCCCTAAAGGCCCAGTCAACCTTTCCGACACATCTTATCCTCACTTTTCAAGTCAAATACCTCCAGGACACTATTTTAAGTGTTCCTGCTTCTTTCCGGCCTTCCGAGTCATTCTCAGCTCCTCCAAATCATTCCCGGACTTTTCGGAGTCACTCTTAGTGAAGCCAAGCTAAAAATTGCATGGTAGTCACTAGTATAGGCGCCCAAATCTAGTCAAAGATACGTCGCTTGCCGACCTTAAATCTTTCCTAATTGGCTGGCGCCACTACAAGCCAAAAAATGGCCTGGCGCCACTCCTAGTGGCGCTAGTGTAGAATTTGGCCTGGCGCTACTACAACAGGCACCAGGTTTGTCCTCCCTCTATAAATACAGAGCCTCATTCAACGTGAAAGGGGTCTGCAAACTTAACCTAAAAATCCTATATTTCGATATACAGAGCTCGAGCACCTCCAAAACCCTAGCCTTCCTAGGTTTTCCCAAACCCTAGCCACTATACACAAACCCTAGCCTCCTATACACTCATACACTCCCCCATACACTCATACACTAGCCTTCAACCATCCTTTGCAGACTTGAAGAGCTGCCATCCAAAGCTTGAAGACAACTCTTGAAGGCTGAGGTGAAGATCAAGACAAAGACCGAAGACCGAAGACAGCGCGGCGCGCAAAATAAAGAAGACATACGGTAGGTTTTCTCTTTAATTTTTTGCACTTCCCCCCTCTCTCTTCTCTCTCCAACCCACTTAGGTTTTCTCTATTTTAATCCCCCATCTCTTTCCCCCCCTTTCTTTGCATGCTTGAAACAAGGGGATTCCCGGTCCATGTGTAGGATTGGGCTATTGGAGAGTCACCGTGTCGGGGGCTTTCTTCTAGCCTAACCAAAGACCACGTGGGTCCGGCCCCCTTGATTATGTGGTAAAGCCTTAACCTTGTATGTTCACAACCCCAAATTGCATTATGCATATCATAGTCTCACATCTTCCAAAAACCGTTTTCAAAGTCGTTTTTCAAATCGTTTTCAAACTTGTTTTCAAAATTGCATCAAAATCTCTTTTTCAAAAACTTTTTTTCAAAACCACAATCTAGCCTTTCCATGGCTAGGGTTGCTTTAGGAAAGTGTTACATTAAAAGGGACCTTTTTGGTCTATATTTTTAAATCTTATTGTTTTCCAAAACCACTTTCTTAAAGTGGTTCTAGCCTTCTTATGGCTAGAATCGCTTTAGGAAAGTGAGACGTTTTCATACTTTTCAAAAACTCTCTCTTTAAAAATCTCTTCCTAAAAACCTCTTTTTCAACATACTTTCCTAAAGCTTTCCTCTCCAAAATTGTTTTCAAAAACTCCCTTCCAAAATCTATTTTTCAAAACCCCATTTTTCAACTCCTTTCCCAAAACTCTCTCTCCTAAAAATTCACGTTCTAAAAACGCTCCCTAAAAATCTTTCCAAAAACTCTCTTTTCCAAAATCTTCCTTCTAGAAATTTCCTCTCTAGGATTTCCCTTCTAAAATCTACGTTTCTAAAAATACACTTTCCAAAACTCCTTCTCTTTAAAATCTTTTTCCAAAAACTCCCTCTTCAAATTCACTTTCAAAAAACTCCTTCCTAGAATTCCCTTCTAGAAAGCCTTCGTTTCCAAAAACGTACTTTCTAAAAACTCTTTCCTTAGAGCCCAAATCAAGCCCTAGAACCCACAATTAGGAAACCCTAATTTTCTTTCCAAAAACATGGTTTTCAAACTTTGCCCCAAACCTAGGTTTCCAAAACCTCTAGTTTTCACATCTAAACTATACATGTTTCCAAAACCTATTTCCTACGTCAAAACTACAATTTTCCAAATCTAGGGTTTCTAGAATCTCCCTTTTCAAATCCTACCTTCCCTTTAGGAAACCGAATCAAATCTCCCCGTTTAGGAAACTAAATCCAATCCTCCGTTTTTGGAAACAAATCCCAAACCTTTCCTAATTCCACTTCTTCCTAATTTCCTACTTTCCTAAACCATAAGTTTCCTAAACCTAAATTCTAAATCTTTCTTTAAATTTCAAAATCCAACTCTTTCATAATTCAAATCCTTCCTAAACTTCCACTTTCCTAAATCTTGAGTTTCCAAAACTTGAACATAAAAATCTTTCCTAAAGTTCTAAAATTCAACACTTTCCTAATTTAACCCCCTTTCTAAATCTTAACTTTCC
>CM065395.1:30350000-30642500 GCA_033060915.1 Euryodendron excelsum
TCGAATGTTGAACTTAGAAGATTTAGGAAAGAATTGGATTTAGCAAATATTCGAATTAGGAAAGTTTCGAATTAGGAAAGTTTCATTTTAGGAAAATTTTCGGATTAGAAAAGTTTTCAAAATAGGAAAGTTTTGAAATTACGAAAGTTTCAACTTAGGAAAGTCTTGAAATTGGAAAATTTCGTTTTAAGAAAGGTTTTGAAATAGCAAAGTGTTGAATTAGGAAAAGTTTAGATTAAGAAAAGTTTAGAATTTTTCAAGTTAAGAAAGTTTTGAATTTGGAAAGTTTAGAATTTTAGAAATATTTTAAATTAGGAAAGATTTAGAAAATGTTTGAATTAAGAAGGTTTCAACTTAAGAAAGTTTTGAATTAAGAAAGATTTGAAATTTAGAGAGTTTAAGATTTGAAAAGTTTTAGAGTTTGAGTTTTTAGAAAATCTTGAGATTAGGAAAAACTTGAGTTTAAGAAAGATTGGAAAACCTTGTTTTAGAAAGTTAAGATTTGAAAAGGGGTAGAGTTAGGAAAGGGTTGAATTAGGAAAGATTTGAAAGTGTTAGGAAACTTATGGTTTAGGAAGGTAGGAAATTAGAAAAGAGGGGAATTAGGAAGGATTTGGATTAGGAAGGGATTGGATTTTGTTTCTAAGAAGAAGTGTTTGATTTTGTTTCCAAAAACGGAGGATAGGATCTAGTTTTCCTAAACAGGAGATTGGACTTGGTTTCCCAAAGGGAAGGTAGGATTTGACAAGGATTTGGAAAGGGAAGTTTCTAGAAACCCTAGATTTGGAAAACTATAGTTTTGACATAAAAAAAAAGGTTTTGAAAATATGTATAGTTTTGGTATAGAAAACAAGAGGTTTTGGAAACCTAGGTTTTCAGGCAAGTTTGAAAACCATGTTTTTGAAAAGAAAATTAGGGTTTCCTAATTGTGGGTTCTAGGGCTTGACTTGGGCACCAAGAAAAAGGGTTTTTAGAAGAAAAATCCCAAAGGGGAGTTTCTAGAAGACAGATTTTGGAAAGAGAGTTTTTAGAAAGATTTTTGGAGAGAGTTTTTCTAGGAAAGAGACCTAGGGAACGTTTTTGGAAAGTGGACTTTGAAGAGAGCGTTTTGGAAAGGAGTTAAAAAAGGGAGTTTGGAAAAATAGATTTTTGGAGAGAGTTTTTGAAAACAATTTTAGAAAGGAGAGTTTTTAGAAAGCACGTTGAAAAAGAGGGTTTTAGAAAGAAAGACTTTTGAAAAGAGAGTTTTTAGAAGGTGTAAAAAACATCTCACTTTCCTAAAGCGATTCTAGCCATAAGAAGGCTAGAACCACTTTAAGAAAGTGGTTTTGGAAAACAAGGAGCTTTGAAAATATGGACCATATGGTCATTTTGAATGTAAAACTTTCCTAAAGCAACCCTAGCCATGGAAAAGTAAGAATCACCCTAGGATTGTGATTTTGAAAACAAGTTTTGAAAAAGGAGATTTTGATGTAATTTTGAAAACAAGTTTAATGCAAGCTTTGAAAACGAGTTTGAAAACGGTTTTTGAAAGATGCAAGAACATGATATGCACAATGCAAATTTGGGGTCGTAAACATATAAGGTTAAGGCTTCACCACATAATCAAGGGGGCCGGACCCACCTGGCCTCTAGTTAGCCTAAAGGAAAGCCCCCGACACGGTGACCTCCGATAGTCTAATCCTACACATAGACCGGGAGTCTCCTTGTTTCAAGCATGCAAAGAAAGGGGGGAAAAGAGATGGAGGATTAAAATAGAGAAGACCCAAGTGGGTTAGGAGAGAGAAGAGAGAGGGGGGAAGTGCGGAAATTTAAAGAGAAAGCCTATCGTATGTCTTATTTATTTTACGCGGCTTGCTTGTCTTCGATCTTCGTCTTGATCTTTGTCTTCAATCTTCAATAGTTGTCTTCAAACTTTAGATTGCAGCTCTTCAAGTCTTCAAAGGAGGATTGAAGGCTAGTGTATGAGTGTATGGGGGTGTGTATGAGTGTATAGAAGGCTAGGGTTTAGTGTATGGTGGCTAGGGTTTGGAAAACCTAAAAAGCTAGGGTTTAGAGAGTGCACGAGCTCTGTATATCGAAATATATGATTTTTAGACTAAGTTTGCTGACCTCTTTCACGTTGGAGGAGACTCTGTATTTATAGAGAGAGGAATGCACTGGCACCTGTTGCAGTGGTGCTAGGCCAAAATTGCTCTTGGGGCCACTAGGAGTGGCGCCAGGCCAATTAGGAAAGTACTTAGGTCGGCAAGTAACGTATCTTTGACTAGATTTGGGCGCCTGTACTAGTGACTACCATGCAATTTTTAGCTTGGCTTCACTAAGAGTGACTCCGGAAAGTCCGGGAAGGAGTTTGGGAGACCGGGAATGACCCGGAAGGCCAGAAAAGAGCAGGAACACTTAAAATGGTGTCCCGGAGGTATTTGACTTGAAAAATGAGGATAGGATGTGTCGGAAGGGTTGACCGGGTCTTTAGGGGCAAAACAGTTAATCGGATTGGAAAGCTGCCGGGACAAACTTGGATTGTCCCGAAAGAAGACTCGAGATTTGGAAACATTATTCAGAATGTTCCCAAACATTTCCGGTTTGATTCCCAGAGCCGGTGTGGTCGAAAAAGGAGACCAGCCCACTAGGGGCAAAACGGTCATTTTGTACCGGGTTTGCCGGAATTGACTCGGAATGATCCGAAAAGACAAAGAAAGGTTTGGGGACACTATAAAAAGTATTCTCGGGAAGTTACCAGTTTGATACCCAGAGCCGGTGTGGTTGGAAAAGGCGACCAGCCCACCAAGGGCAAAACGGTCATTTTGCATCGGGTTTACCGGAACTGACTCGAAACGATCTGAAAGGACAAAGGGAGGTTGAGAACACTATAAAAAGAATTCTCAGGAGGTTACCGGTTTGATACCTAGAGCCGGTGTGGTTGGAAAAGGTGACCGGCCCTCTAGGGGCAAAACAGTCATTTTGCACCGGGTTTGGCAGAACTGACTCGGAATGATCCAGAAAAGTAGAGAAAGGTTGAGAATACTATAAGAACTAATCTCAGAAAGTTACCGGTTTGATACCCAGAGCCGGTGTGATTCCCGGGGCGTTTGGATGCTTAGGGGCAAAATGATCATCTTGACCGGAAAGTTTCGAAAAAGGCCAAAGGGGCAGTTTGGTCATTTTTCACCGAAGTTGGCTAGCAGGCACTGATGTTGTCCTAGGTTTTTAGTATTTCCGCCACTCTGATGGTGATCGTCGTGACACAGGGGTTTGTTAGCAATTCCATATATCGACCTGTTTGTGAGTATTTCCGCTACTCTGACTGTTGCGATGTTTGCGAGTATTTCTGCTACTCTAACCCTGTCAAGGAATAACCTATCTCGAGAGAGGGATTGGAAGGGGTCTTATCGTTTTCAAAAAGACGTGCCTGATTTGTGACCGTCTCGAGGAACAAATTGTCTCGAGAGAGGGATTGGAAAGGGTCTTATCGTCTCCAAAAAGACGTGCCTGATTTGTGACCGTCTGGAGGAATAAATTGTCTTAAGAGAGGGATTGAAAAGGGGACTCACTGTCTTTGGAAAGACGTACCTGATTTGGAACCGTCTAGAGGAATAAACTGTCTCGAGAGAGGGATTGAAAAGGGGACTTACCGTCTTTGGAAAGACGTGCCTGATTTGGGACCGTCTCGAGGAATAAACTTTCTCGAGAAAGGGATTGGAAAGGGGACTTACCGTCTTTGGAAAGACATGCCTGATTTGGAACCGTCTCCAAGAATAAACTGTCTCGAGAGAGGGATTGGAAAGCGGACTTACCGTCTTCAGAAAGACGTGCCTGATTTGGAACCGTCTCAAGGAATAAACTGTCTCGAGAGAGGGATTGGAAAGGGGACTTATTGTCTTTGGAAAGGCACGCCTGATTTGGAACCGTCTCGAGGAATAAACTGTCTCGAGAGAGGGATTGGAAAGCGAACTTACCGTCTTCGGAAAGACGAGCCTGATTTGGAATCGTCTCGAGGAATAAACTGTCTCGAAAAAGGGATTGGAAAGGGGACTTACCGTCTTCGGAAAGACGCGCCTGATTTGGAACCGTCTCAAGGAATAAACTGTCTCGAGAGAGGGATTGGAAAGGGGACTTACCGTCTTCAAAAAGACGCGCCTGATTTGGAACCGTCTCAAGGAATAAACTGTCTCGAGAGAGGGATTGGAAAGGGGACTTACCGTCTTCGGAAAGATGCGCCTGATTAGAGTAGATTTATGGTCTCGAGGAATCATTTGTCTCGAGAGAGGGGTTGGAGTTGGAATTGGAAAAGACAATGCCCCTAAGGGCATTTTGGTCATTTTGCCTCTATTTGGGCCTAGCGGGCCCATGAAGCGATGGACAAATGGGATTTAGACTTAGAGAGTTAGTTTCGATTGGGATACATCCATATTGACTTGTGTACAAATCTGGATAGAGTGTAGACTGCCGAGAGGTCAAAAATGGGGTGCTTACAGCTGCCCCTCTTTTTTTGTCTTTGCTTGTCAAAGACAGAAAACGATAAGAGTAAGAGTCCCATGTTGACCACGAGGCAGTCGGAGGGACGGATATTGGAAATCTTTCGACAACAGGGGTCGAAAATGGATAACGGGCCAAAAAGGCCTTCGAAAACAAGTTTTGGCAGGAAAAAGGGCAAAGCTGCCCAGAATTTGCAACTGGCGCCACTAAGAGTGCGCCTTTGGCAAAGTTAACTTGGCGCCTCTGCTAGTGGCACCAGGCTTGGGCTTAAACCAGAAAAATTCTAGTTCGAATGCTTACGGGATTTTGGAGAGTTTTCGCAAATCTGAGAGGCATTGCGAGGAAGCTGACTTGGACATTGAAGGAGCACCTCTTGGAGACCACGGGTGATTGCCGAAGGGAGACCACGTCGTCGAAAAAGTCTCCGGAAGAGAAGATTCCGCCGGAGAACTTCAAAAAAGTGAGTTTTCAATTTTTGTTGATTTTGATGTGTGGAACTTCGTTTGAATCATATGAATAGTGGAACTTGATGTTTTGATGTGTTTTGAACATGATGGTGATGTTATTTTTGTATTTTGGTGCTTGTTTGATTGAATTTGAGTGATTATATGTGAATATGTGAAGAGAGTTTTCTGTAGGAATAGGGGATTTGTTCCTACAGGCTTGAGCATTGGGTTTTCTGGCTATATTTTAGTGCAATGTGCCTTAGAAAAATGTGTTTAACAACCGTATGAAGTTTCGTGATTTTTTGAAAACTCAGTAAATTTTTGATTTTTTGAAAAATAGAAAAATACTTAGAAAATTTAGAAAAAAGAGAAAACCCAAGAAATTGATGGGATTTTTAGAGTTTAAAATGTGAGAAAGGTAAGAATAGTTTTGGAAAACATTTGAAATGATCTTGAGGAATTTTGAGGCATTTTTGAAAACCATTGATTTATTGAAAAAATAAAACATGTGTTTTGAAAATTTTAAAAAATTGAAAAGTGTGCACGGGTGCTGATGTTATGTGATTGCGACAATGTGAAGTGCATGCTTTGTGTTTTGTGTCGATGTCATGAGTGTTGTAGGGGTCATTTTTTAAATGAAATTCTGCCGGAATTTTTTAAAAATTAGGGGAAGAGTTAGAAAAAGTTTTTAGAAGTAAAATCTTTTTGAAGGAAAAAGACAGAAAACCCTTGAGATTTGACTTGAAAGGAGGAAAATCGAAATGTGTAGGTAGGAATTTTGTTTTGTCATTTGAAATCTTTCATTCATTCTGCTTGTGTTAGTTGTTTATTTTATTTTATTATTATTTGAACTGCATGCATGGTATGTTAACATCTCTTACCTTGGCAGACGCGGATGATGACGGTTCTGCTGGCGGCTCTAGTCGATCTAGAGGTAGTCGACGATTTACCGGACGATCCTCCTCCAGTTAGAGTGGGCAAGGGAGTAGGCTACCTGTCGACCCTTTTCCTCCAGTTGAGCAGGCTTTCGCCAAGGAGATTGGTGCTGAGGAGGAGGTACCAAGCCCTGGGGATCAGGTGACCGGTTATGGGAGAGCTTCTTCTAGGCATAGGCAGACGGATGCCGACTTGGGAGATCTATAGATACCAAACGTCCCACCACTCGGGGATCTTGCCTATCACCCCAGTGTGTACTCTAGACAGCATTTGCCTCCTCCGTGGGTACATACAGCTTTCAGAGGGGCTGTTCATCATGTTTTTGTGACCATACAGCGGGCTACCCCATCATATCGTGCCTTCTTGGCGGAGATCGGATTTGGTGCCTTCATGAAATTACAGGCTAACCACCTAAACTGGCATTTAGTGTTGGCACTTGTAGAGAGGTGGTTTGGGGAGACCGGGACCTTTCATTTCGTTGGCTTCGAGTTAGGTCCCACTCCTTTGGATTGGGCGATTATTACAGGGCTCTCCTTTGTCGGCCGGCTGATCACCCTGCATCCAGTCAGTAGGGACGAGGCCTGTTTGCTGTTGGACTTACCTCCTCCTAAGCGCTCTGCCTTCCCAGTCTCTTGGATCAGTCAAGATGATCGTACTTTTGTTACTGAGCCATCGCCTACCAAGCGGGACATCATGAGACGGCGACTTATGTTGTACATCATCTTTAGCTACTTCTGCAATAATAACAAGTCACTTGTGTCGTGTCGTTTGGTGAGTATAGTAGCCGATCTTAGAGCCTTATCTGAGCTAGACTGGGGGTCTTTTTCCTTTCGCTGCTTTCTTTGATCGATGTGGGTTCGAATTTTTTCTCGTTATGGCAGCATGACTAGCTTCTAGCCCTTTCTTGTTTGGTGGAGCTACGAGTACCTTTTTGTTCGTCGCCCTGCAGTTTTTGAGGATGACCTCTATCCTCGTGCTTTGAGGTGGGCCCGTGACCGAGTAGCCCAGCGATTGGAGATTACCTATTTTGTGACGCTTCGGGCTAACCTGGAGCTGATTGAGGCGAGGGATGTGACCTAGCGGCCCTTCATTGGATAAGTCCATTACGAGACAGTCCGGTACTTGGTCCCGTTGTCTCTGTCGAGAGTTGCTTTTCTCAGTGATGACACTTGGGAGTCCTATCTTGGAGAGCGACACTGGCGGCAGTTTCATAAGGAATTCCGATCAGTAAGGGCTCCACCGGAGTATATGTTTGGAGCCCTGGTGGCGGGTGTGCCTATCCCTTATCAGGAGCGTCAGCCAAGTGTCGAGTTCTTGCCTCCTCCGGATACAGATTATGCTGCGCACTTTGGGGCTCATTTGGTCGGTGCCTTCACCTGGTTTGAGGTAGTAGTCGGCGGGTACGCTGTTGGCTAGGAGGTGGTTGACTTGTGGCGCCATGCTGGAGGATATGTGCCCCAGGCCGAGTTTACTGCTGTAAGAGACCAAAGGGATCAGTACCAGATGGAGCGGGATCAGTACCAGGCCGAGGTGGCTTCCTTGACGGCTCGGTTATCTCAGCTGGGCGGTGGGGGGGTATGTTATTCTTTCTTTGCTTCTTCTTGCTCTGTTGTTGCTTAATTCTTTTTGTATGCAGCTGATTTCGGTTCTATCTTCCCTGGAGGATGGTGGTGCTTCGAGTAGTTATCCACCTCCTCCGATGCCTGGTTTCGGGGATTTTGATCCAGATGATATCGACTTTGACCTGTGATAGATGCCCCTTGTAGAGATTCTGATCCTCTTTTGCCCCTTGTCCCTGAGTTATATTTATGTTAGACAGTTTTATTTTGATATTTTGTATAAAAATGAATATTTATGGTATTCAGATACATGGATAGACAAAGACGTTTACGACCCTTTCTACTAAGAATATGATCAGTTGTATATGATGGATGATAATGTTATGTATCTATTACATGAGTTGATGTTGGTGACTTCTATTTCTACAGGGAGTTATATCCTATGTGTGCAAAGCCCATGCTGATTTTTTTTTTTTTTTTTACATATACACAGGTTAGAAATATGTTAATAGAATGACACAGGGTGCTGTTAGACTTGTAGTCTTGGGAATGGTAACTCCCTCCTCTTCGGGGATTTAGCCTCTCCTCTAGCTCGACCCTACCTTGATTGGATGATAGCATTTCGCACCTTCCTCACTAACCTTAGGAATGAAAATATCATCGATCAAACCATCCTTTCCCAAGAGTGTGAGTCTAGGAAAAAAACTCTTAAGGTGAGTGAGAAAATTAATGAAAATAAGAAGAGGGATGAGAAACTCGAGAGAGAGGAGCCCATGATTAAGGCTTCCAAGCATGAAAAGAGTGAGGAAGAGGGTGATGAAGGAACTAGTGAGAGAGAAAATGAGTCCAAGGAGGTAAAAAATGATGAAGACCATATTGAGGACCCTCTAAAGAGAACTCTTGCATGTGGTGAAGGTCTTGAACCTTTGGATGTTGGGGACGTTTAAGTGCAAGAGGATATTGTCATTTTAGAGGATATGTCCACCATGTTGGAGGGTCAAGCGACCCCTACCCTTAAGCCTCAAGAACTTAGTCCTAACACGCCAACTCCTTTAAAGCTTAAAACCCAGCTAATAGAACCGACTACCTTTCACCTAGGTAAACAATTAGATAGAGAGGAGGGTTAAGAGGTTAATAGAATGACTTTTCGAGACACCTTGGTGCATGATCATTTGACTCCCTTTACATTCTATGACCCCTTTGCTCGTACTTGTTATATCATTGAGTTCATCAACGATATTGTGCTTGATTGTGTCTACTCTCATTTAACCTCTTCACAAGTTGCCGCAAATTTTCCCTTAGTGGTATAGGGTGATCCTCTCTCATGTGGTTGTATAGGAGTAGGAGTAGTTTAGATAATTTTTGCCCTTTTTTTTTTTTTTTTGATAGTTAGGTTTCTATCTTAGTTGGGGGGTGCATTTAGGCACCCTAGCTTCTCTTTCCTTGTGTTTGATCTCATTTCTTGCATTGTCTTTATACATTGAGGACAATGCATCAATTTAGTTTTTTTTTTTTTTTTTTTGGGTTGGGGGGGGGGGGGGGGGGGGGGGGAGGGAGTAGTTATAAAGGCTTAACCTCTATTTTTGCTTTTGTTTTGTTAATTTTTGTAGATTTTTGTAGTTTTTGCTTTTGTTTTGTCAATTTTTGTAGAAATATTTTATTTTTTTGAGCCAATGATGATGACGTCCTCTAGTTAGAGGTAGAGTTTAGATACCATTTGTATAAGCACATCACTTCATTGCATGTATCTAACACTCTATTATTCATAGTGGATGTCATTTTTGAGCTTTATTGTACATCCCTTTCTCTTATGTATGGATTGTACAGTTACAGGTGCGATATGACATTGTTATCTTACGAACACTTATACCATTTGGTAGAGACTTGAGTATTGTATGGTCTCAGTATCGTTCATTTCATTATTTTAGCACATTTTTCATGTATCTTTCATATTGATTCCTACTTATTCACGGTGGATGTCTTGATTCTCTATTTTCGAAGTACCATAGCAACGTTTGTGAAAGTGCAACTTGAGATTAGAACATAAGATTTTTTGCATATATCTTGACTCGAGTTAATGTTGATTCACTCTTTACATCTAACACATTGTAGGGTTGCATCATTCATGCTAAAGTAGAGGGGATTACTTATTTGTGCGTAAACAGGTTATATGACATCATTTGTTGCTATCTTTTATATTTTCATCACTTCATTAGTGGAAATTTTCACCTTGTGAGCTTTAGAGTATTTATCATCTTTTGGAGCGATTATATTTACTCTATGACTAATTCTTCACCCTAATTTTCTTCAATAGCTTCATTATATTTGCATTTGGTCCTTGAGTTGAGTATTGATCTTGATATTGACACTTACACTCTATGAAATGTTTTGCTTGAGTATTTTGGGATATGATTCTAGGCTCTTATTTTTCTTGGTAGCCATGGGTTTCCCATTATAAAGCCATATGTTCCCTTGACATTCTTTGATCCCTTTTTCTTCATTTTTTGTTAAAATGTAAAGTAATACTACTTCCTAACTTATAATTGCAAAGTGATGCCTTTGTTGAAAAGAGTATACTATGTTGAGACATTGAAGAAAGAAATAAAACAAAGAAAAGAAAGAGATTGATTGAGAAGTTCAATAAAAATAAAAATAAAAAAGGATATTGTGAAGTGAAAAATATTGAATGCAAAAGGGAATATCAAAAGAATGGAAACAAAAAAAGCAAAAGAAAGAAAGAGAGAGAGAGAGAAGAGAGAGAGAGAGAGAGAGGGAAGTTATCAAGTTGAAAAATATGCAAAAAAAAAAAGAGCAAAATGCTTAGAAGAATATTTTGATTTTGAAAAGCGGAAGAGTTGGAGTTGTTAGCCATTGTCATTTCATGCCTTGATCACTTATGACTTGATTTATTTCTATCCTTCTTCATTTTTACTTGTTGTACCTTCTACACTACCTTCCTACTTACAAAATGGCTTAGTTGATTCAAGTTGTGCTTGACTGATGATTTCATCAGAATATAAGTATTTTTTTGTCAACTTCATTGAATTAATACTCAACTATGAATGTTCTTTTATGAAGCTATACTAGGTTGATACACTTTTATTTTTTTTGGTTTTTATAATTGGTACGTTCACTTGATTTTCTTTTACATTTACTCTATTGTTGAACATGACATTGTGAGAACCATGTGGGTCTTCCTTTATGAATGTATAATCAGTGAGGATTTGAACATGCATAAGTGTGTTTTATTTGAGCCATATAGCATGATTTTTCACCCATACACTTGAACCTCTCTTTGATATAAATGGTTGCACATTCTTGCATGTGTTAGGAGTTAGGAGTGATATCTAATGTTAGAGTATGAGTTAGAGTATGTTTGTGGACATCATCACTAGAAACCCTCACGAGACATCACTTGTTCACTAGGGTAACCTAAGGGTTTAAAGGCTTAATACATAGGCTAAATGCATCTGTGACTCTTACAAAAGTGTAGAGCATTTTCTTTTTGTATATAGTTTGTTTTAGTTTATAGATTTTGCTAGGGACAAGCAAAAAGCCAAGTTGGGGGGTGTGATTGGATTCCAAAAGTATAATCATGTTGCCTGATTTAGTTAGTAGTTAGCCCTATATTAGATTTAATAATGTTTAATTAGGTTTAATACTGCTTCATTAGTTAGTTTTATTTCTAAAGCTACTTTAATGAACCTTGTGTAGGAAATGGAGCTTAAAAAGATCAAATTGAGCAAAATTATAAACGAGCGTTCGAACAGAGGAGTCCACCATTCGAATGGGCATTCGAATGCCCAGCCCAGCCATTTGAACATTTCCAGCATTCAAACAGTTGTTTGAATGCACGTCAGAGATTCAGAAAGCTTATTTTACCATTTGAATCAGGTTCGATAGTGTGCGATAGAAAAGAGAAGATTTAGAAAGCAAAACCCAATCGATAGTCGTTGGCTGGCATGCAAACAGCCGTTCGAACGGTTGACCAGGGCATTAAAATGGTTGACGGCCCCCCTGTTTTGTATCAGCTATACAAGGTAATTTTGGCCAATTTTGTGGGGAGATTAAGTTTGTAGGGTTTACATATTTCATTTTTAGGGTTTGTAGGAGCAGTTTTAGAGGTAAATAATCTATATTTCAATGTATTTCTTCACTTTCCTTGTAATCAAACACTTAGATTTACATTTCAATGCAAAATCTTTTAATTTTCTTGCCATTGTCCATGGATTTTAGTAGTTAAGCTTCCTCTTGGATGCAAATGTGAAGATTGGCCAATGGTTTTCAAACTTTTATGGGGGAATAATGCTTTTCATTGATTTCATCTCTTATTACTTGAGTTCATTGCAGTAGAAGCCTAGATTGGTTAGAAAACCTAGTTCAATTTTGTATTTGGTAACTCTTATGCACAATCTTAGGGTTGGGTTGGGTTGGTATATGGTTTGCACAATTCAATGGTTTAAACCTATGGAGTATTGATTTGTGGTATATTTAGCCTATATTGTTAATAAACCCCAATTTCTATAGTTAAAATCTTTCAAATCAAAGGTCCATAGAGAGACCTTTGATTTGAGTTGCATATACATCTCTATTGAAGTCCTGAAGATTATATTAGCCAATTGAAGCATTTGGGTCCAAGTCTCCTTTCCCATACTTCTCAAATTTAATTTAATTGTTGTTAATCCCTTTAGTTAGTGTAATCAAACTAATTTTTCAAAACCCAAAAGCTTTTTGGTACTTTTGTTACTTAGTTTTGATTTACCAAGTTGCTATTTAATTCAAGATATTTTAGTGTTCTCTAAGTATTGGTACCTTATATGTGGCTTGGTTCTCGAAAAAATCAACTCCAATACTCATTGGATCTACACTACTAAACAAAAGCTAACAACTAGCTATTTAGAGGCTAATAATTATACTTTTAGAGTGTAATTACCTAAACAAAAAGAGAAAAGTAGTGAGGTATCACAATTTAGTGATTTGCTTGTGTAAAAATCTATTACACTGATAATGTATTAAAATTAAACCTGAGTCGAGTTTAATTTTGATCTACTAATAGCGTAGTTTTTTTTTTTTTTTTCGCACAAGCGCTCATCAAAATATACTATGTATCTGTGAGTTTTTACATACTTTTTCATGTAGCATTTAAATTCTAAAAGGCATATATCTCATTTTTATACTCGCTTGTGTATTTGAAGGTTCATTTCACTCTTGCTTTTTCTTGCACAATACAACCTGCTACTAGGTAGGTCTCAAATACGCACATACCATGCTCATCTTAAGACTCGCCTAGTAAAAAAATGACTCAGCTACATTATAAGAGAGAGAGAGAGAGTAAGGTTGAAATGGTGTTCATCCACGAGCACTGAATAATCACTCCCCGTTTTACACGCTAAACTTTTTTCACACTTCACTGCATGCCTACACTTTAGACAAAGGTGCTCAGTAAAATTTGGTTAGGTCAAAGTCCAATGTTCTCTTTATATGGAGTATCTTCTTCGAGAAGATGTAATAATTAGAAGGTCTATTAACATCACCTAATCAATATAAATCTCATATATATTTGCTTGGGAATCATTTTTATTTCCACTCTCTCTCTCTCTCCAATTTCCATTATATTATTTATGTTTCTTTCTTAAATACCTCAGCCGCCCAGTACAACCATCCAAATTGCTCTCTCAATCTCTCTCTCTAAATAATATCCAACTACACGAACACCATTGAGAGAATCTCGCAAGAAATTAACAGTACATCATCAGATGGAAGAAGAACAAGAGAGATGAAGGTACCAAGCTTTCTTCTATCTCCTTTCCTCTGTCTACCCACCTCCTCCTGCTCCTCTTTCCACTGATCACCTCCTATTCATCCTTCATCTATATTAGTAAACACAGTCTCTGTCTCTCTCTGTCTCTCTCTCTCTCTCTCTATACCCACCCAGATAACCATGACCCTTGAAGAATCCTTAAGATCTCTGTCTCTGGACTATCTCAACCTGCTCATCAACGGCCAGGCCTTCAGTGATGTAACCTTCAGTGTGGAGGGTCGCCTAGTCCATGCGCACAGGTGCATCTTAGCAGCTAGGAGCCTCTTCTTCAGAAAGTTCTTCTGTGGGCCCGACACACCGGCCGGTCTGGACGCGTTGGGGTCGGCCGGCGGATTGGCATCATCTCCGAGGAGGGTATCAAATCCACAAGTGATACCGGTGAATTCAGTGAGCTATGAGGTATTCTTGTTGATGCTGCAGTTCTTGTATAGTGGGCAGGTCTCAATTGTGCCTCAGAAGCATGAGCCAAGGCCTAATTGTGGGGAGAGAGGCTGTTGGCACACACATTGCACGTCAGCCGTTGATCTTGTTCTTGATACCCTCGCTGCCGCTAGATCCTTTGGTGTGGAACAGCTCGCATTGCTCACTCAGGTTTCCTTGTTTTCATGTTAAACTTCTCATCTCTGTGTTTTCCTCTCTCTCTCTCTCTCTCTCTCTCTCTCTCTCTCCCTCCCTCTCACTGCTCTAGGTTGCTATGTGGAGTAGTCATATGTTTGTTGTGGACAATTACTGGGTTTCGTTTTTGGGAAGTGGGGATGATATTTTCTCAGGTGGGTTTTTATTAGTTTTCATTTATTTTTAAATTTGTTATGTTGTGAAGTGGGCGGCTTGGATTTTGGCCATCAATTTTTGTAGTTTCAATTCTTTCCATGTTCAACTTCTACAGCTGATAAAAACCAGATAATCTTCTTCTTCTTCTTCTTCTTCTTCTTCACTTCTTCTTCTGTTTTATTTCTTTGATAGAATGTTTCTATGAACTTGTGATACATCTCCATTTCAAAAAAATTGTCTTCTGGAATTGGGTTTCTTCATCTTTGTAACACCACACCCAAGACTTTCTAAATTTAGATCTTGATCTGTAGTTTTGTCTTTTCCACAGTGATCACACCAAGTCTGTCCCAAGTAATCTACTTTCCTCCTTTGGGTTTAGATTGTAGAGGAGAACAAACTATAACAAAAGTACTACCTAATCACAAATTTGCACAAACACACCATCACTCAAACAACTCAAGAACCTGCTGAAGATCCCTTGATGTAAATTTATCCTATTCACTTCTGTTGCAGAAGCAATTGGCAAGCATGGTAGAGAAGGCGTCAATTGAGGACGTGATGAAGGTCTTGATAGCTTCAAGAAAGCAAGAAATGCAACAACTTTGGACTACTTGTTCCCATTTGGTTGCAAAGTCTGGCCTCCCACCAGAAATCCTAGCCAAGCACCTCCCCATCGAAGTTGTGGCCAAGATTGAAGAGCTCCGCCTCAAATCATCGCTAGCTCGTCGATCCCTCATGCCCCATCACCGAAACCATGATCTTGGCGCTGCTGCTGATCTTGAAGACCAGAAAATTCGACGAATGAGACGAGCGCTGGACTCATCCGATGTGGAGCTTGTCAAGCTTATGGTCATGGGTGAAGGGCTTAATCTTGACGAAGCATTGGCCCTACATTATACTGTTGAGAATTGTAGCCGAGAAGTGGTGAAAGCCTTGCTGGAGCTTGGTGCAGCCGATGTTAACTACCGGGCAGGGCCGGCTGGAAAAACCCCACTTCACATCGCAGCAGAAATGGTGTCGCCGGACATGGTGGCAGTCCTTCTGGACCACCATGCCGACCCAAATGTCAGGACGGCTGATGGCATCACTCCTCTTGATGTGCTTCGAACCCTAACTTCTGATTTTCTTTTCAAAGGGGCTGTGCCAGGACTAAACCATATTGAACCCAACAAGCTTAGGCTCTGTCTAGAGCTGGTTCAATCCGCAGCTTTGGTCATTTCACGCGAAGAAGGGAGTGCGAATGCTCCTTCTTCGACGCCAATTTATCCACCAATGAACGATGATCACAACAGTACCAATTGCAGTGGCAATATGGCTAACCTTGCCCTCGATTCAAGGTTGGTTTATCTCAATCTGGGTGCAGTCGCTTCGACTCAAATGGAAGAAGGAGATGATAGTTGCCACAACGAACCAGAGGGAAGCCATGGATCGACATGGGTCACAAGGTAGTTGTGACACCTCAATGTACCACCACCCTCATGAGTATTAACTCCCCCCCCCCCCCCCAATTTATATATATATATATATCCATGAAGTAGGATAGCCAAGTGAAAATTGATTCAAACTCATGGAGACTACTATTGGATTATATATCTCCCTGGTCATTTATTTCCTTTGCTCTTGCTCTCTCTCTCTCTCTCTCTCTCTCTGTGTATGGTGGGCTTTCTGATTTTTGTAGGGGCTTCCAATGATCATCATATGCAGTGCAAAGGGTATAAGAGGGATGGGATATTTCTCATGGGATGAGACAAGGAGAATCTGAGTTTTGCACTGGGTGATGGAGAGGACGCAGGTCAATCTTTTCAATCCCCCCTTGTCAAACTCCTTTTGTATTTATTGGAATGGCCTATTTATTGTGACCTATTATTTTCTTGTCCCCCCACCCACCTTTCAAGAGGTATAATTATAATCCATAGTTGTGTGAATATAAAAAAATAAAAATATGCATATGTACACAATGTATATATATATTACATGCATGCACTTGAACACATTTTTAAGAGGACATGTTTTGGGTTCTGTTTTTGTTTTTTTGTGGTGGTGGGGTTACCTACTAGTCTCTTTGGGACTTTGTGTGGACGAGGGTTATATTCTAATGAGGGAAATGAGCTGTCCCTTGTCCTTTTTGTTATTACTTTTTTTCTTAATAACTTTTTTTCTTGCTTTCATGGGCATTGGGAGAAACTTGATTGGCTTTAGATGGGTCTAATTGTTTTTAATGGACATCAATTTGACAATGGACGAATTGATTGGTTGTCTTGCATGAATGCAACATTGATTGTGACCATACGACAACTTCATTTACTTGGTATTATATATATCTAATTATAGATTTCCTCCATGTAATCCTCTTTTTCGAAACCCCCACCCTCCTTGCCTTTTTTGTGTGTTCTATACTTAACAGAAACTTATGGAAACCCTAGGTGTGAGTCTTCTTCAGTCTGAACTGCTGGGTATTATGTTGGTCTACTTATTTTTGAGCTCTTGTGGTTTGCTGCACATGAATGCATTTCTTCTGGTCTATGCGATCTAATACTTTGTTGGAAAATTTTCGTACATGCTTTTTTCTGATGTAGCTGCTGCTACTGTTGCTTAATTTTCATGTAAGCTTAATTAATCCAGAGTGGAAAATGCTACAAATTACATGCTTTTTACTCGATTGACGATTTCTTCAAACTTATCATTGAAATAAATTTCATAAAACAGTTACTTCTCTTGAGAAGCCAGTTCAATCCTATTTCAATCCTCTTTCCTATCCTACTTCAATCTTTATCTTGTTTCCTGCAGATGAAATATAGAACGGATGAGTTCAAATTTTCATATGGAACTCCAAGTTTAATTAGTTTCTTAGTTATCTTGTAGTTTACAAAGCAAATTATTAATTACCACCGGCTAGTTCGTTGAGCTGTGATGTAGTAGTTAAGAACAGTTGGATTGCCATTCATGACAGCGAGAAAGGTAGTTTTGCTGTTTCTTAACTTTCTTCCGTCCATAGAAAGAAATCAAATCAAGGGTCTAGTGAATCCTTCAGGCTACAAATATATGTAAGATCTTCGACTCCGTGAAGTCGTTATATGTCCAACACGTTTTAAATTGTTATAAAACCATGAAAATTATATCTTGATCATCCAAGTAAGGACTTCACACCCTTTTTTATCCTTATTCCTTGCTTCACACAGTATGCATGGATAAAGGTTGGTATTCGAATTCTTCGTGTGGCTCTTTTTCACCCTGGAGAAGAGTGAAAGTGGCATTATGATTAATGCTGGGCCTTGAATCTATTTACAATTATCTTGAGAAGCTATTATGTACATCACAGGGTAATTAACTATAACCTAGATTCCAGTCAAATCAAGCCTCTTATATACTTAAGTAAAATATTTTAGTGCTAATTAAAGTATATTAACAGTTCCTAGTCTTCTAGTTGTTTCAACCTTTCAACTGGGGTAATAATGAGTAACACTTGAGATAGTTTATTTGTTTCGCACACTAGTTGATTATAATTTCTTTTTTTGTCTCCCATACTTGAAAGTGGTCTAATCTTGAAACAAACCCCATATCAGGTTTCGAGAAGTTAATGCCCTTGCTAAATAATTAACTTTTTGACTTATTGATAATTCTGTTGGTACACTTAATTTTCCACTTGGTTCTCAGCAAGAAGGAGAAAAAAGGAAAAAAAAAAACGAAAACAAAGAAAAGTGGAACAATGCAATAATGTACAGTGGATTGGTTGTTGTAACATTTTAGTTTCCATTTCTTTCACTCCGGTTACTGAACTATCTAAATGTTATGTAACAGGGACATATCCATCATACAATAGCAAAAGGGAATGTGATCATAATACTATCTCGTTATAAGCTTTCTTTCTGTAGTCTAATCCTGAAAGAAAATGTATAAATATCTAACTCTGAGTGGAAATAGTGAGCGATATATTCACAGAAGAAAACATCTATAAGCTACTGGCTAAAAAACTTCAGTTTTGTCTCATATGTGTGATGATTTTGTGGGGTTATAACTTCTCAAATTAGATGTTGAACAGACCAAATGAGGAACTGAATGGACATGAAGTAACTTATTTATACAATTGTGCATAGTGTCACATTCACCCCTCGCTGCATCTTTTGGTTCTCAAAATTCGTGTCAATCTTCAATTTTTTTGGCAGAATCAGAAGTGTTAAATTATAGATACATATATCTTTCATCTCTAAGATGAGTCTCATAGGAGTGTGATCCACGAGATCTAGCATTCTACCTTACATGCAAATGTTTGTGTTGCTCACGTTGTGGTTCAGCTCTGTTGAACTTTCCAATATTATTGTAGATAGATTGAGTAGTTTTCTTTTCATGGCAGCCACTTGTTACATAAGTGAGTTGCATATTATTTAATAATAATTTCACGGTCAAGATTTTACATTAAATAGAATATTGTGCTCTACTATACCCAAAAGATTAGCTATATTTCTCTGAATACAGATAGAATCATATTACATGTTACTAAAACAAGAATGCAAAATAGAGTAGAAAGAAGTGATGGAAAGAAAACAAAATGTAAAGCTTCTCGTAGAAATCAGTATACTGATGCAAGTTTTACATGTGAGTTTCAGTTTCAGTTTCAGTGTGTAAATTAAACATTTGCTACATCTGCAGAAGTTTTACATGTGAGTTTCAGTTTCAGTTTCAGTGTGTAAATTAAACATTTGCTCCATCTGCAGAAGTAAAAGCAATGGTGTTATAGTTTTGCAGTAGTTAACAGTATATACATATATATGTGTGTGTGTGTGTGTGTGTAAGTCAGGAATGAAAGTTTTATGGCAAATTATACATGTGGTCAGACGGGGAAACAGGCAATCATTCCACAAAGGGTGAAAACAGAAACAACAACAACAATCTGTGAACTACATATAGAAAGGACCTAACACAAGTCAATCAAAGTACATAATTTAAACCATTCACTACCAGTCACTTACACGTCAAATTTTATCAACAGTTCATTACGCTGGAGTAGATTTCAAGTCGTATTAGTTAAATTTAACTTTGCGATTGTAACGCTTCACTTTTCCCCTCCTTTATTTGGGCTAATGCTTCGCTTGGAATGCTCAATTGAATTTGAAATCCAAAAGGGAAATTTTCAGTGCAGTTTTATGAGGCATTAGTTGCAGTGATGCTGAGCATTGACTAGCTATGCTATGAACATTACACAAGACAAGTGAATCATGGAAAACTAGGTAATTTATAAAAGTGGCCTCCGTTTATAAACCAAGATAGCATTAATCCTGGAGCCGATTTTTATGCTTCTATAGTACTTTCTCTTTCATGCACTTCTTTCTCAATTGTGGAAGCATAAAAATAGAATATGGCACAATTTTCACCGTATAAACCTAAGAACCTTCGTTTTGAAATATTATAAAAATTTCTTGTCAAGTTAAGTATGAAACTATTGTTTTGCAAACACGTGAAATTTGAACTTTCAAATAATTATCTTGATTTTCTTTTCCATTAGATCAGATAATTAAAATCCATCCGTGGCTTTTATTGATGATTTTCAAGAAAACATATTGGAGTCACTTGAACATCAACCTCAGGTGAAACTGTCTTCTAATTTCTTTTTTTCTGTCACAACTCGTACACTTTTTAGCTAAATGTGAGAAAAAAAAGAGTAGAATATGATACACCAGAATGTTAGAAGTATTATATAGGGTGCAATAGGATTTTCAAGCAATCATTCTTCATGAAATGCTCTCTTGTAGGGCATATAAAAAACGTGGCCAACATGTTTGAACTGATTCAACATTGACAATTTCTTCATACCTTGTTGGTTGACTGAGGGTAACTTTTGATGTTCCTAAAAGAGGCTTCTCTTTTGTGAAAAAAATAGAGAAAGCAGTTATGAAATTACATCCTCTAGCTTCTTCTTAGAACATCTAACTGTTAAGATTATAAGAAAACTAGGTCAGAGACCAAGACTTATGCGCATGCACACAGATGAGAGAACGAGCATGCGTGCACGCGCGCATGAGGGAAAATGCAGTAGCGGCAAAACTAGTAAATGTTCTAGGTACTTCATAGTTGTGCAAGATACATAAGAATGAATTCACACTTTTTATGTAAATTGAGGTGTTAGAGAAGGATACTCCTCTTGTTTAACGCATTTTTTCCAAAGATAAAATTTTAGAGAGAAAAAAAAAGGGTACAACTGCTGTAAATATTATAGACTCAGGCAATACAATGTGCTATCAACAGCCTTGGAATGTTTCAGAGAGTGGATTATAAGTTTTAATGAAAACCTCTCTCTCTCTCTCTCTCTCTCTCTCTCTCTCTCTCTCTCTCTCTCTCTCTCTCTCTCTCTCTCTCTCTCTCTCTCTCTCTCTCTCGTTTTTGGCTTACTCCCCCCTCTTCCCCCTTCTGTGTCTGGATAGTGTCTGAAATTTTATTTGCAAAGATTACATTGTATCTCATCAAGAAAATCACTGTCAAATCATTGGAAACTGATTTTTGTTTTGAAGTTCAAATTTTCCCTTGCCTTCCTTTTCCTTCCCCAAGTTCCAACAATCCGTTAGCTTTCTCATGAGTGCTTCCCTAATTGAGTAGATTGTACTGCACTCCATGCATAAACCGAATGGAAAATTTTTAGCAGGTCTCTCTCTCTCTCTCTCTCTCTCTCTCTCTCTCTCTCTCTCTCTCTCTCTCTCTCTCTCTCTCTCTCTCTCTCTCTCTCTCTCTCTCTCTCTCTCTCTTGTTTTGCATAGGAAATGAGAGGAAGTAGGAGGAAAAAGAGAGAATAAGAGAGTGATTTTTTCTTCCTCTTGCAGTCCTTTTCCTTCCTTTCTCTCTTAAATAGAATTAAATAGGGAAAAGAAAGAAATGTAAAATTTTCCCTTGCCTTCCTTCCCCTTCCCCAAGTTTCAAACAGTGTTAGCTTCCTCATGAGTGCTTCCCTAATTGAATAGATTGTACAGTTGTACTGCAACCCATGCATATATAACTATAAAAATAAGAGCACCCGGAGAAAGTGGTAAAATCAATGGTTTAAAGGGCTGAGCTTTCTCTCTCATATAGATGAGTCTCACCTCAAAATTTGTCCTAAAAGGAATGCGAATTTAGTATTTTTGAGGAAAAAACCAACCTTCATCCGCGGCCCTTCCCCTACTAATAAATAGGGAAAACACATTCATGGGGTCATAACTTTTTGAAGTGATGTTATATAAAACAATTAATTAAATTTATTAACTTGTTTTGTTAATTGATGAAAGTTTATTTGGGTTTTGTACTCCTTTGCTTTTAAGTTGCAATAATAATTTAGACACCATATCAGTTTTTTTAGAGTTTCGAAGTTTAGAACAACTGTTTTCCTTATATTCTTGATAAAGTTCTCAAACCATGAAATGAAGGACGAGTTACGACTAACCCCTCAGAAAAGCATTGAAAAAGAAAAGAAAAAAGATTACTGTCTTCTAATAACCTATTAAAAATATGAAAGGGATTACTGATTAAATATTTTCTGCTAGACAAGTCGACCCATGGAATATTCATTTTCTCTTATTTCAATTATATTACTATGGCCATGAGATTAAATAAACGAACATTTAAATAAAGAAAATAGTATCAATCTTGGGATCTAGGGAGCACCAATGACTTTCTTGTTGATTCTAAGATGCTAAAATTCTTTGTTTTTTATATATCTATAATGATTATATTTCAAATTAACATTCTTTGATTTTTTTGCGACATAGGTTTTTTTTTTTTAAAAAAAAAAAGGGAGTGAGCAAGGGGAGGAACATATTATAAAGAACAAAATCAGGTAGCTAAATGCATAAATCTAATTGTTAACTTCGTATTCTCCCCAATCAAAAAATATATATATATATATCTTCGTAATCTCAAAATATCCTATATTTATAAGAAAAACAAATTTTTTCTAATTATTTCATATGTTAAAATAATTAATCAAGTTCAAATAAATTATTACTAAAAGCAGACCTTTTTGAGGATAGCAACGGTCGCTGAACATAGACAGCTAGCCGACAACAAAGTGGAGGAGGCCTTAGTGGAACATGCTAAAACCTTTAGCGTCTACCTAACAATGTATTAAGAGTTGGCATTGGGCTTTGGCATTATCGAGAACGATGATGGTTGAGATGATGGAGAATGTCACAAGTTGCCACCACCTGTGGCATGTATGGGGCTGCGAGAGTACTTGGCGTGGGACATGTCCAAGCATGATTGTCGAGTGGCATGGCAATTTCATAATTTGTATTTTCATGTTTATTGGATTTATAAATTGTGATTCCTCAAGTGGGTAAGATGTTTTTTATTGGAAGATAGAAGACGGCTTAGAATGCTATTATAAGGAGGGACTAGTGTTGACTCAACCACCTCTTGGTACTACTAAAAGAGCCAGCACTAAGTGAGTCCTCCAAAGAAGTGGGAGAGATTGGAGGCTGGCTATAGCACGTGGCTATAGTCCTCATACTAGCTAAGGAGATACATGGACGGCATTGTGTTCGGTGGGGCAAATGTTGGGCATTAGATATGAGAAAGAGGTTATGACATTTGCATTCGCTATGCTACATCCGTGATGTGGTGGTGCACATGTTCATGACTGATTGAGCTTCGACGTGCACACTTACATGTCGTGTGCCTTATGTGCACTTGCGTGTTGGGTTCAAGTTTGTGCACATAGCCGCTTGGTGATTGTACTCTAAAAGTGCAATCATTATGCCTTTAATTAGTTACTTTTTAGACCTATAATAGGATTATTAATAAAGTTTTAATTCAATTTTGTTTTTAACTTAGTATGTTTGATGTAAACAAGAATTTTGGCATAAAAAGGACAAATTCGGACCAAAAGCTGAAAAGAGTGTTTGAAAAGTCCACTAGTGCGTTCAAACAGAGGGACAAGGTGTTCAAACGGTCTTGTAGGCGTTAGAAAGTACTGAAAGCAGAAAACCAGTTTGAATCAGGTTTAAAGAACGTTTGAAGATTCTACAGCTTGAACACAGCGTCAGAAGTGCATTAGATATCCATTTGAATGGGTGTTTGAACAATTTATAGAATTTTCATATTTCTTTGACTATATAAGCTGGGATTGATCTCTCTTTCTGGGGATAGTTTAAGGATCCTTTGAGAGCTTTAGGAGTAGATTAGAGTAAAAGTTTACAAACTTTTCATAGTTTTTCAATTCCTATAATCAGATTCTCAGTCTTTCAATATATATTTTAATACATGTTTCGCGTATTTATCATGGTGTTGAGTAGCTAGATGAATCACAAGATTCATCATGGCACAATGTATAACCGCAAGATTCGGTTGACAATGAAATATAAACCCGGTAAGTACCGGATATCGATTGTTTCGAAAATTGAACCCATATGCTATGGACACTTAATCTAAGCTCTATGCAACTTTGGATGGAATTACAATTGTGTGAATTGAAACTAAGTAACAAAAGAACCGAAAATCTTTTGGGTTTTGGAAAATTGGTTTGATTACACTAATTAAAGTGATTAACAATAATTAAACTAAATTTCAGAAGTAAGGGAGCTTGGACACAAATGCTTTAATTAGCCAATATAATCTCCAAAACTTCAATAAAAGTGTATATATAACTCAAATCAAAGGTCTCTCAATAGATCTTTGATTCAGAAGATTTCGTAATTGGGGCTTATTAGCAATAGAGGCTAGATATACCACAAATCAATACTCCATAGATTCAAACTATTAATTTGTGCAAACCCTATACCAACCCTAAAATTGTGAATAGGAGTTATCAAATACAATCTTGAAACTAGGTTTTCTAACCAATCTATGCTTCTATTGCAATGAACTCAAGTAATAAGAGATGAAATCAATGAAAAGTATTATACCTCTATGAAAGCTTGAAAATCCTTGGCCAATCTTCACATTTATATCCAAAAGGAAGCTTAGCTACTAAAATCCATGGAAAAGAGCATGAAAATGGAAAGATTTTGAATTGAAATCTAAATGTTTGATTACAAGGAAAGTAAAGAAATACAATGAAATATAAGTTATCTATCTCTAAAACTACTCCTACAAACCCTAAAAATGAAATATATAAACCCTACAAACCTAAATACCCTTACAAAATCTCCCAAAACTGCCTTATATAGCTGATACAAAACAGGAACGTCGTTGACAATTCGAACGCCCTAGTCTATCATTCGAACAACCGTTGACATGCCAGCGAAGGGCTATTGAACGGGTTTTACACCTTGTCGTGCTCCAATTTTTCACACTCGAGGAAAACACACAAGTGGAGAAAATATGGTACTCTCTCGTTAGAACTTATCCTCCTACAATGACGAGTGCAACTAGGTTTGAAATAGAAGTTGATTTGAATAAGGGTTTTTGAAAAAATGTTTGAAGTCGTCACCTAACTTGATTAAGGTGAGTTAGGTCACCTAAAACTAAGTACAATCTAAATATCAAACTTAGGGTTTTGGAAAAGGTTTAAAGAGAGGGTTTTTTAAGAAAACAGGTTGTTTGACAACCTTTGAAAATATTTAAGCCCTTTTTGAAAATAACTCCATTTTGGTCTTTGAAAACAGTGATTTAGGTTTGGAGGTTGGTTACGTGTAGGGAAGACGCACTAAGCCATCACCCTACCCCGCCCTTGCGGTACCTATATGTCTATTCGCCCTTGATTCATTCAATTAGAATCTTTGATTAATAATTGTCCAATTATATCCACTTTAAAAAGAGTATTAGAAAGAAATTTAATATAATGCATGACATGCAAGTACAAGAAAAATGTTTGATTTTGAAAATAAATTTGAAAAGACTTTATTTGAAATTAAAAAGAAGGTTTTAGAATTGGAGATTAGAATATGAAATTTGAGATTTAAAAATAGATTTTAGAATTAGAAACTGAAAATAGATTATAGAATTAGACTTGATTTAAGAAAGAAGAAATTGAGTTTTGAAAACATTTTGGACTTAGATTGAAGTTGGAAAACCAATCTTGGTTTGGAAAGGAGTTCTAGAAATAAGTTGAACCTTCCTAACTTGGGATTAGGGTCGAACTAGGGTTGGAAAATGTAGTTGAATTAGGAAGGTTTGATTTTAAAAAGTTGAATTTAGAAAATGTTTGAATTAAGAAAGATAGATTTAGGAAAGATTTGGAAAGAGATTTGATTTGATTTAGAAAGATTTGACTTGATCATCTGATTTCAATGAATTTAAAAAGTTAGGTTTAGGAAAGACTAGATTTAGGAAATCTTTGAATTTAGGAAAGTTTCAAAGTAGGAAAGTTTCATTGTAGGAAAGTAACGAATTAGGAAAGTTTCATTTTATGAAGGATGTGAACTTAGGAAAGTTTTGAATTTAGAAATATTTGAATTTAGGAAAGTTTTGAATTTAGAAAGATTTGATTCCTATTTCCTAAAGTAGAAGATTAGATTTTATTTTTAAAAATAGATGATTTGATTTGGTTTTTAAAATTGGACGATTTGATTTAGTTTCCTAAACATGAATATTTGATCTAGTTTCCTAGTTTTAAAGATTGGATTTGACATGGAATTGGAAAGGTTTGATTTTGAAAATCTTGAATTTGATAATCTATGATTTGATGTAGAAAAAAAGATTTTGAAAATCTAGAATTTGATATAGAAGATAGTTTTAAAAACCTCTGATTTGGAGCAAAAGAGGATGTCATGTTTTTAGAAAAGAAATTAGGGTTTCCTAACCATGGAATCTAGGGCTTGACTTGGACTCTAAGAAAAAAAGAATTTTTGGAAAGTAAATCTTTTGAACAGGGTTTCTAGGAAGGAAACTTGAAAAGAATTTTTAGAAAGTGAATTTTTGAAGACAGCTTTTGGAAAGGAGTGTGAAAAGAATTTTTGAAAAATAAATTTTTGAAGAGAGTTTTTGGAAAGAAGTTTGAAAAGTAATTTGGAAAGAAGTTTGAATATGAACTTTTTGAAAACCTTTTGAATATCTCACTTTCCCTAAAATAATTCTAACCATGAATAGATTAGAACCGCTCTAGGAATGTGATTTTGAAAACAACATGGATTTGAAATATGGATCAATATGATCGCATTGAATATCACACTTTCCCAAAACAACCCTAGCCATGGAGTAGCTAGAATCATATTAAGATTGTGGTTTTGATGAAAGAACAATTTAAGGTTTACACCCAAAATATGGACCTTGATGGTCATAATGAATATAACACTTTTCTAAAACAACCCTAACCATGCAATGACTAGAATCACTTTAGGATTGTGTTTTGAAAAACAAGTTTTTGAATGCAAGTTTTGAAAGAGGATTTTGATGCAAACTTTAAAAACAACTTTTGATAACAAGTTTTGAATGGATATATGATATGCATAATGCAAGTAGGGTCGCGAACATATAAGGTTAGGTTTCACCACATAATCATGGGGGCCAAATCCACATGGTCTAAGGTTGAACTAGAAGAAAGCCACCAACACGACGACTTTCAACGGTCCTTCTTACACATGAATTGGAGAGTTCCTTGTTTCAACCATACAAGAAAGGAAGGTAGAAGATGGGGGATTAAAATAGAAGAAAACCTACGTGGGTTAGGAGGGAAGTACGTAAACGTAAAGAGAAAGCCTACCTTGTCTTCTTCTTATTTCGCTTGCTTTGTTTGCTTTACTTTGCTTGATCCTTAAAAGCTTTCAAGTTGCAGCACTTTGAGTCTTCAATGGAGGCTTGTGTTTAAATGTTTATAATATATGGATATTAGGGTTTAAGTATATGGAGGCTTGGTTTTGAAGAGACTAGAGAGCTAGAGTTTGGAGAGACTTTAAGCTCTGTATTTTGAAAAAATAGTTTTTGGACTGAGTTTGTAGACCTTTTTCACGCAGAAGGAGGGTCTGGATTTATAAACACAAAACCAGCCTCACGCCTGTTGCAATGGTGATAGGCAATCCCACTGGCGGCCCATATTTGGCTTGGCGCCACTGTTAGTGGCACCAGCCACTTAGGAAAGTTTTTAGGGTAGCAAGAAACGTATCTTTCAACCCTTGATACATAAGACAAAAGATTTGGGTGCCTGTACTAGTGACTACCATGCAATTTTTGGCTTGGCTCCACTAGGAGTGACTCCGAAAGATCTGAAAATTTTTTGGGAGGCTGGGAATTACCTGAAAGGCCAAAAATTGATAGAAACCCTTGAAATACTGTCCCGAGGGTAATTGGGTTGAATAATAATGTTGGGATTGTTGAAATGGTCGACCGAGCCATTATGGGCAAAACAGTCAACTAGACCGAAAAACCACCGGAGTGAACTTGGAATGTCCCATGAGAGGACTTGAAGGTTGGAGACACCATTAAGAGTGTTCCAGAAGGTTTTCGCTTTGATACCCAGAGCTAGTGTGGTTGAAAAAGGCGACCGGCCCACCAGGGGTAAAACAATCATTTTGTAGTAGGCTTGCCGAAATAGACTTAGAATAATCCAGAAAGGTGTTGGAAGGTTGAGAATACTATTAGAAGCATTCTCAATAGGTAATCAGTTTGATACCCAGAGCCAGTGTGCTTCCTAGAGTCAATTGGATGCTTAGGGGCAAAATAGTCATTTTGACCGGATGGTATCCGAATTAGTGCAAAATCGACTAGAAGGCATTTGAACATGCCGAATCATCTTTGGGACAATCTTGGATGGGTGGACTTACCACTTTCAGGACTTATGTACTTTCTTGAAAAGCATGCTAAAAAAGGCCTAAAGGACAGTTTGGTCATTTTTCACCAGAGTACGCTAGCAGGCACTGGTGTTGACCTGGGTTTAAGTGTTTCTACTACTCTGACGGCTTGTGATGAGTTGATTTCCAAAGGTATCTTGTCCTTCGGTAAACGTGCCATAGCCAAGAGGCGAATTCGATTCCGTGACATAGGGAGTTTGTTGGTAATTTCCAATGTCGACCTGTTTACGAGTGTTTCTGCGACTCTAATAGTTATGCGCCACTCTGACAGTGCACGCTCATTCTGGAGACTGCTTGTTCTCGGAAAGTCACTAGTGGACTTATCATATGAGAAATTAATTTTCTTAAAAGACGTGTTGAATAACGGTCATTCTACATTGGTGGGCTACCAGGCTCCAAAACTAAACCGTTCTACCATCTCGGGCACTTAGGTTCCGTCTCGGTCAACGGGTTAGAAAGGACTTAACATTCCAAAGAGTTTTCTCAAAAGACGCGCCGAACTGGATCAACTTATTACCTAAGGAATTAAATTTCTCAGAAGGCATGCTAGGTTTGATCAAAATTTGAATTGGATTTGAAATTAAATTTGAGATTGAAATGGGGACTTACCGTTTCTAGGAAGACGTGCCGACTGGAATAGGACCGAGCAATACCCCAAGGGCATTTTCATCATTATGTCTCTGTTGGGCTTGGCGGGCCCGCAAAGCAATTGATTGATTAGATTGAGTCTGATAATTTGATTTTGACTTAAATGTGTCTGTGTCGATTTGAACATGAGTCCGAACGGATCGGAGATTGCCGAGCGGGCAAAAATAGGGTGCTTACACACCTCTCTGAATCTCTTATTTTCTATTGCACACTATCGAACCTAATCAAACAGTAAAATAAGCTCTTTGAATCTCCGATGTGGGTTCAAATGGCCATTCAAACGATGGGACCTTTCGAACGGATGGGCTGGGTGTTCAAACTCATGCACAATGTTTGATAAAGCAACTTTAGGAATAAAACTAACTAATAAAGCAATATTAAACCTAATCTGGGGCTAACAACCAACTAAATCGAGCAACAAGATTACACTTTTGGAGTTTAATTACACCTCCCAACTTGGCTTTTTGCTAGTTCCTAGCAAAATCTACAAACTAAAACAAACTATATACAAAAAGAAAATGCTCACCACTTTCGTAGGGGTCACGGATACATTTAGCCTATGCATCAAGCCTTTAAACCCTTACATTATCCCTAGTGATGAGTGGTGTCTTGTGAAGGTTTCCAGTGATAGTACCCACAAACATTCTTTTGTGAATTGCAATTAGAGAAAAGAATAAGGAGGATATGCATATAACCCGACTAAAGATAACATTAGATGTCACTCCTAACTCCTAACACATGCAAAAATATACAACAACACAAGCACAAGAGATATTCAAGTGAGTGGGTGAATGATCATGATATACAACTTCAAATGAAACACACTCCCATAAATTCAAACCTTTAAGCCTTGATTCAAATCCTCATTGATTATACACTCACAAAAGAAAACCGACATGGTTCTCACAATCACATGTTCAACAATAGAGTAAATGTAAAAGAAAATCAAGTGAACATATCAATTACAAAAATCGAAAAGATAAAAGTGTATCAACCTAGCATAGCTTCATGAAAAAGCATTCATAGTTGAGCATTGTTTCAAAGAAGTTGACAAGAAATGACTTATACTTGACTTAATTTACTTAATACATCCAAGAGCATGCACAGCGAAGTAGTATTCAACAATAACCTAATAAGATCGAGGTTGAACCACAAAGAACGGTTATCCCAACATGCAAAGTTGACGCTAGAATACACGCACGATAAAAACTTAGATACCGACTAGGCCATGCTAAATACCGTAGCATTGCAATGGCTTCAGTTGGAACCTAAGCTAACCTGTTTGAATTCCATCATGAATAGTACCGATGAGATCTAGATAGTTAGTGTATATAAAAAAAACAAATAGTAATCAAAATAAAATAGTTTGTTTTGGGAGGTTTGATGATTGTTGAACTAGACTTAAAATTAAACTTAATAAAACGATATTGGATCCAATTGATCCGATTACCTGATTCACTCGTAATTTCAACAGAGGTTTTGTAACTCAAAGCATTAGCTTCGTCTTGAGCCTTTGATTTGAAAGATTTCATGATTAAAATAATAATTTAATAATAATTAAATCTAGAATAATAAAATTAAAACCATAGATTCATACTATCGATTTGTGCAATAACTACATCAAACTAAGATTTGTGCATAAAAATTACCAAACTTAGTCAAGAATCTAAGTTTTCTCAAAGATTTAATCATCAAGAATTGAAAGATTTTAAAGATAAACAATGAAAACCCAATTACTTTCGTTGATATCCCAAGATTTTCAGATGATTTTCACAATTGGCTCCAAGAAAAAAAAAAAACTAGCTACTCATGGCAATGAAAAGACTTAGCTTGAAAAAAATGACTTTATAAATAATTGGAAGCTCCTACATAAATCTCTCTCTGCCTCCTCTCTAGCTCTCTCTCCCCTCCCTCCTCTCTTGGTGTTGCTATTTATAAACTCACAAGATGAAGCCATCCAGTCTCTATAATGATACATTATTTTTTTTAATTATTAATTTCTTATTTTATCTTCTTTCCATGTCAATTGTCTTCTTTAGTAATGATTTCTTTTGTCTTCTTTCCATGTTCTGTCTATCCTACTCTTTAATACACAAGTAAGATAATGTCTTACAACAACATATGATAGGCTTTTGTGTGTGTGTAATCATTACATGATAAGAAAAATATTACAATATAAAAACACAGATACTTCCTTTAAGCTTTGATTCAACCTCATTAGATATTCTCTCAGAAAGAAAGAACGTGGGCATCTTACACCGATTGTCTTATAAAAGAGGAAATGTAATATAAAATTGAAAGAGCCAACCATAAAGAAATGACGTGAACATGTAAAGTGAGAAACAATTTGGCATACCTCTATGAAAGAATACTCAATGGTAAAATCACACAAGCAATTAATAAGTGAATTGTCTACGAAGTGAATGAACAAGCAATGTACACATCAAATTCTCAAAGACTTTTTTCAGGTTGTAACTTGGTTATGAGGTATAAGGTAGGGAGAAAAAAAGGATAAAAGACTCAAAACATATGTGATCAATACATGAATTGATCAATGAATACATACCTTCAATTTTCCTATTTCATTTGATTTGATATTTTTTTTTCTTCTTCTTCTTTTTATTTTCTTTATACTTCCCTTCTTTTTTAGTTTTTTTTTTTCATCATATTTCAAATAAATCACCCCCTTTCACTACTACAGAACTGCGATTTGCTAGCGTTTCCAAACCGCCGCTAAAACTCATGAAACTGCCAGTAAAAGGTATGCCAGTGTTTTTAGCGATACTTACAGAAAATGTCGACGATGTTTGCGTCGGCAATAAAAACGGCATTTTACAAATGCCACCAGATTCTACGGCGTTTATTGCCGGCGTTTGTAAGCGCTGACAAAATTACAAATTACCGAGAACATTTTACAGTTAACAAAAATAAATGTGACGGCATTTGTTCATAAACCGCTGTGGAAAAGTTTTAACGACATTTATCAATAACTACGGCGACGTTTATAAAAACGCCGGTAAAAGGCTTTTCTTTTTAAAATAGTTTTTTTATATTTAATATATATATATTTTTAACCTGTTTTGTATAAAAGTGCTAAAGTCAACCTATTCACAATTACAAATCACATAAAACATTAAATATCCATTTGTTCCCACATCTTTGCACCATATTTATACATCAAAACATAATATATCCACCATAAAATAAATCTAACTTTTAACAAAAACTTCATATATGTATATACATTTGAAACAAAACATTCATAATCCAACACATCCCAAAAGACATTCATAATCTAATACATCCCAAAAAAAAAAAAAAAAATTCATAATCCAATACATCCTAAAAAAGCATCCATATTATGCTATACCTCCAAAAAGCATCCATATTATGCTACACCTCAAAAAAAAATTCATAATATGCCCAATATAGATATATATCACAAAACCTCCATAAAAATATATCCCCCAATGAAAATTAGCACTGTTAGCTTGCCCAAAAACCACTGATGATGATACCACTGCAACCACAAAATCTATGTCTTCTTCATATATAAACTTGTGAATGAACTTCTGCAAACATAGGAAATAGACAATGAGTTCAATATATCATCACAAAACCAAGCAATAGTTTCATTGACGGCATCTCTAATTGTTAGATGATGTTCAAAAGGCCTCATCAAAGGTTTACTAGGCTTCAACGCCTCACAAACATGCACTTCAAGAAAATGTGGCCCCAATTGTATGTCTCCCACCAGTTTTGTAGGGTCTCTACTAACAATATAGCCTCGAGCCACAACATTTTTGGTAATTTGTAACTAAGAAGATGAACAAGCTGGTCAACCTACACATATAATCATATATTTAAGGTATAAGAATTATCCAAGAAAACTATCACATGTTGCCTGCATTGAAAAAATCAATATATCTTGCATTTTCATTTTAGCTATATTTTTATTATTGTTACATATTTAGTAGAAGATAGAAAACCTGTACTTACATGGCCACTTTTGCCAGTATTGACCTTTTCTTCTTCCTTGACTTTGCCTAAATTTATATGAACAAAAATTGTTAAGAAGAAATAAAAAAATTCATGCAATGCAAATGATAAATCAATTGAGAAAAAAGATAAAGGCAAGTGGGCACTCGGGCAACAAATTCGCAATATTTTCATTTGTTTTGATACTCGAAAATACAAGCAATTGGTGCGAAGAGAAAGTTCCATCAAGCATGCAAGTTACTAAGGTTCAAGGGTTTATATAGAAACTGAAGAGAGAGATAAAGTTATAGAGGTAGGTAGCACATACACCTCAACGGTGCAATAGCTTAAGTGCCTAAATATTACTCTTCGGTTTTCACGTAAATCATGGCCCGTAAACTTGACCAATATTATCTTCGGTTTTCTAGAGGCTGGAGTACATTTGTGAAGGAAAATGGTCTTCGAGAAAGAGATCTTTGTCTCTTTGAGTCAACCAAGAGGAGTGATCTGACCAAAAAGAGATACTTCACTCAATACTCACAAAGATTCTCTCGTTTTCCCTTTGTACATACGAACAACTATATAAGTACATTCTACCCACACACTTATACTCACTCTTTTGACAAATACACCACACACAAAGCACACATTCGTTGACTCATCCTAGCTTGCATAATCTAACAAATACAACAAATTTATGTAGACTAAGTTTATACAATTTAATAAGGATAAGGAAACTAGACATAACATTTATGTAGACTTTAGAACAAAGACAATCAAAAGAAATTGGCTAGGCAAAAGGTGTGAGAAAACCAAATTAAAGGTTGCTAAATTTCGGATTGTGTAGGCAGCTCTGACACCTCTTAGAAAAAAAAATCATATCTTTCTCTACACAACATCAAATCATGCACCGGTCTTTTTATTTGAAAGTAGACTTATAGGCCTTTCAAACCATGTGTGAAACGACTTCTGTTTCTCTCCCAATTAATTCAGATTTGACTGCAAAGTTGTCTGAAAACAGAGATTGCAGCAGTAATTTGAGAAGCTGGACAACCCCTCAATTTTTTGACTATTTGACTTAATACAATCATCCAATTTTGACGGTGGTAAGATAGGTTATATAGGGTTTATATACTCTTTATCTACCATTTATAGATAGAGGAACTATTTTCCCTTTCCACTACTCATTATTTTTTTCCACCTAAACAACCCTCCTCACACTTACTACTTAAAGAAATTTTTATCAGACCAATTGCATGATTCAATACTCCTAGAAAGGAATAAATTTATGCATACATATTATGTTATGACATAACTTTGGTTGACAGATTAAAAAATAAAGAAAAAGAAAAGCAGGTGGCGTCGACGGATTTTGGATTATGCAGTCAGCTTTGACACCTCTTAGAAAAAAAATCATATCTTCCTCTACCAAACACCAAATAATGCACCACTCTTTTTATTTGAAAGTAGACTTATAGGCCTTTCCAACCATGTGTGAAACAACTTATGTTTCTCTCCCAATTAATTCAAATTTGACTGCAAAGTTGTCTGAAAACAGAGACTACAACAGTAATTTGAGAAGCTGGACAAACCTTCAATTTTTTGACAATTTGACTTAATACAATCAACCAGTTTTGATGGTGGTCAGATAGGTTATATAGAGTTTATGTACTCTTGATCTACCATTCATAGATAGAGGAACCATTTTCCCTTTGCACGACTCATTATTTTTTTCCACCTAAACAACCCTCCTCACACTTACTAAATGAAATTTCTATTAGACCAATTGCATGATTCAATACTCCTAGAAAGGAATAAATTTATGCATACACATTATGTTATGACATAACCTTGGTTGACGGATTAAAAAAGAAAGAAAAAGAAAAGCAAGTGGTGTCGACAGATTTTGGATTGTGTCGTCAGCTTTGACACCTCTTAGAAAAAAAATCATATCTTCCTCTACAAAACACCAAATCATGCACTGCTTTTTTTTTTTTTTTTTGAAAGTAGACTTATAGGCCTTTCCAACCATATATGGCACGACTTCTGTTTCTCTCCCAATTAATTCAGATTTGACCGCAAAATTGTCTGAAAATAGAGACTACAGCCACATTTCGAGAAGCTGGACAACCCCTCAATTTTTTGACATTTTGACTTAATACAATCAACTAGTTTTGAGGGTGGTGGGATAGGTTATATAGAGTTTATGTACTCTTCATCTATCATTCATAGATAGAGGAACCATTTTCCCTTTCCACTACTCATTATCTTTTTCCACATAAACAACCCTCCTCACATTTACTACTTAATGAAATTTCTATCAAACCAATTGCATGATTCAATACTCCTAGAAAGGAACAAATTTATGCATACATATTATGTTATGAAAAAACCTTGGTTGACGGATTAAAAAAATAAAGAAAAAGAAAAGCAAGTGGCGTAGACGAATTTTGGATTGTGCTGTCAGCTCTGAGACCTCTTAGAAAAAAAAATATCATATCTTCCTCTACACAACATCAAATCATGCACCGGTCTTTTTATTTGAAAGTAGACTTATAGGCCTTTCCAACCATGTATAGCACAACTTTTGTTTCTCTCCCAATTAATTCAGATTTGACTGCGAAGTTGTTTGAAAACAGAGACTGCAACCATATTTTGAGAAGCTAGACAACCCCTAAATTTTTTGACATTTTGACTTAATACAATCAGCCAGTTTTGAGGGTGGTGGGATAGGTTATATAGAGTTTATGTACTCTTCATCTACCATTCATAGATAGAGGAACCATTATCCCTTTCCACTACTCATTATTTTTTTCCACCTAAACAACCCTCCTCACACTTACTACTTAATGAAATTTCTATCAGACCAATTGCATGATTCAATACTCCTAGAAATGAATAAATTTGTGCATACATATTATGTTATGACATAACCTTGGTTGACGGATTAAAAAAGAAAGAAAAAGAAAAGCAAGTGGCGTCAACGGATTTTGGATTGTGCATGCAGCTCTAACACCTCTTAGAAAAAAAATCATATCTTCCTTTACTGAACATCAAATCATGCACCGCTTTTTCTGTTTAAAAGTAGACTTATAGGCCTTTCCAATCATGTATGACACAACTTCTGTTTCTCTCCCAATTAATTCAGATTTGATTGCAAAGTTGTCTGAAAACAGAGACTGTAGTAGCCATATTTTGAGAAGTTGGACAACCCTCCAATTTTTTGACAATTTGACTTAATACAATCAGCCAGTTTTGAGGGTGGTTAGATAGTTTATATAGAGTTTATGTACTCTTCATCTACCATTCATGGATAGAGGAACCATTTTTCCTTTCCACTACTCATTTTTTTCCAACTAAACAACCCTCCTCACACTTACTACTTAATGAAATTTCTATCAGACCAATTGCATGATTCAATACTCCTAAAAAGGAATAAATTTATGCATACATATTATGTTAGGAGATAACCTTGGTTGACTGATGAAAAAAAAAAAGAATGAGAAAAAGAATAATATAACTCCTCACTATATGCTTAAAACCCCAGCCCAAACCTCATAAAAAAAAGCAACCTTCTTTTGAACTTTGCCTAAATTTACTATGTCGTGCAATCTTGTAATAAATAGTAATAGATGATCACCTCTTAAGCCATGATGTGTTGGCTAGAAGAATGGATCATTCTCTGTGTTTCTGGTTGTGGTTGTTGTTGTGGCTGGCGCTGTGGCTGTGGTTGCGGCTGAGGCTGCGACTGTGGGTGTGGTTGTGGCTGTTGATGAAGTTGTGGCTGATTCTGAGGCTGCAGCTCTGGCTCTGAGTCTGGCCGACTATCTTGATAACTCTTGACAGACACACGTTGATGCGCACTGGATGCATCTGGATGCTATACCATGCAAGAAAATATAATATATATAAATAAAACTTAGTTATGTGACCCCTACAGCATGATCATATCCTAATTATGCTAAAAATAACACCCTACCTGTGTAGTATCCATTTGCATATCCGGTAAATCAATTGGGGCTCCCATAGCAGTCAATGCCCTTGCCATCATTTGCATTATTACCTACATTAACCTTAGTTGCTTCTCAATGTGGGGTGACAGGGTGTACTGGCTTCGAACTTGTGACTGCCTATAGCTCTTCCCCCCATATACCTGCGTTGGGGTGGGTCCCAAGCCATATCCTCGAACACGTCCAGGTTGCTCTGGTCCTAACACCTCTGTTAAAATCCTCACATCAGCTTCCAAAAACCCTTCTTGAGATGCCCTTAGCTCTAGCAACTTTTCCTACATATTAGACTAAGTGTTAGAATACATATACAAATTGTACATTCATCAATACATAATCAATCATAAAATAACAAATGAATAATATAACCAACTCTACATACTATAACCCCAGCAGTATGTTCATTAACGGGCCTGCCATCTTTCTTTGTGTGCGTGAAAATGAACAATCCCAACCGAGATACAAGTGCACCTATTCTTTGCTTTTCCCACCATTAGTATAATTGGTTAACAATTTAATTACACATATAATATGCAATTAAAATTATTCATGGTAAGGAAATCAGCATTTTTAATAAAAAAAAAAAAATGAGCTTGTTTTTTAACCTTCTCCTCAACCACACAAAGTGGTGTTCGTCCAGTCGTATGTAGCAGTTTTAGTTTCTTCCGGCTTTCTTTGTTTTTTTCGCTCAAGTCCTATTCAAGTAATATCATTACATAAGAATTTTATATAATATGCATAGGAATCTGCTACAATTGCTAAAATGAAGGGTGATGGAGGATTTTGTTCATTTCAATATAAACCAAAATCAGTAAGATCATGCTGTAGTAAACCTACCCCTTGTTTTTTTTATTAATAAATTTTTCCATTTCAAAAAAAATATGCAGTAAATATTGATAGATTTGACATAATATCCAAGTAATAGAATCCTAACTACCATAATATTTGTATACCTTTGATTCCCGAATCCCCCAAATGTAAACCAAAATCCGCCATTGATATGCAATAACTCTTAAAGGCTTGTGAGCTAGTCTCTCCACATCAGAATCGAATGGTACATACCCCTCAGACTTTGTTTTACTCTTCCAATCCCGCCATTTATGACCAGTAGAGATCATTATAAAAACCTTCATTGACTCATTAGCATCTGTCTTAGCCTACAACAAAATCAAATGTCTAGTAAAATACATATAAATGCACACATCTGACTTATATGCTTCCAATATAAGAAGAGAATAAGCCATTTTAACTTGAATTTCATTCCAAATTCGATCCTTGTAGTGATCTGGCACCCATCTCCAATCAGTGTAAATCAAGGGTGCAAAAGACCCATCTCAAGCTAGAACCCCTAAATACGAAGACAAAGCAACTTGCTTTTCCATGATGGGCAGTCCCAAACTGTTAACCTCTATTTGTAATTTTCCAACATCAGCAGCCAAAGAACCATGCATATATGTGGGACCCCTCCCTCTTTTCTCTACTGGGTTGTCACCTGTCCAGTATACATGTAATGTATGTTATTAGTTAAGATGCTACTATATATATATACATACATGCATTTTAAATATGCAAATAAATTCATTACCATCATGTGATGCCATCGAAGTACTCCCAATTGAATACCATGTCGCTGGTGGGTCAGGCATCCTACCTAGCTCAAGAACATGGCCAGTGCTATTGTTGGTAGTAGTGCGTCGTGACATTTCCTATTGTAAATATAGAACAAGATAAATGAAAGTAACTTGTGCATCTACAATGCAGTATGCTGGTTGCATAGAGCACCAAGATAAAAGCAATACTAAAATAATGCTAACTGGATAGAGTACTAAGATAAATGCCATACCAAAATAAATGAAACACCAAAATAAGCTTGAAATTGTAATACCAAAATAATGTATTTTCACTGGGCTTCAACAAAGAAAATCATCTTACAATTGTGATGGAGATAACTATTACATTTCAAAATCAACTAATGTGTCAGGTAAATCCTCCCTAACCCAATCCTCATCACGAGTGTAAGTCATCACGTCTAGCTCTTGTTCACCAATTCCATCAACTTCAATGTCGTGTACGGTTCCCTTATCAGTCTGTAGTGGTTGGCACATATCGTACAAGTCTCTAGGCTTCGTTTTAAGTATAATATGACAATCTTCTTCAACAGGATCTTGTACATAAAACACTTGTTGTGCTTGGGATGCAAGTATAAACGGTTCATTGGATACAACTTCTGTCGGGTATAACAAATGTGTGAAATTCACAAGCGTGAAACCAAAATTATCTTCCTCCTTTAGTCAACTGTTGTTATCAATCCAATCGCAATTGAATAACACATACCTACGGTCATGCGAGTATTTCAATTCAATGATATCATTTATCTTCCAGTAGTATGAGACATCCCCTTTGAGAGGATTCATATCTCTAGCACTCGCATAACTACTTGTCTTTGCTTTCACCATAATCCCACTATTTTGCATTTTCAATTTCATCTCACACTTTTTGGTACGATATCTGACCCCATTGATAACATAACCCGTAAATCTAGTTGCTGAATTTTGAGGACCCAATGCTAAATCTTTAATCTCATCAGATAATGGAACTTTTGCAGCCAACAACCTTTGGACCTATATCACAAGAGTTATGAATGATAATATTAGAAACCAAAACAAAAATTTCATGTATGTGTGAATGACATTATTACTTACATGGTTTAGAAACCAATAGGCAAACGTTTGATGGTGAAGGCAATCAAGTTCATGAGTGTTAGCTTAACGAGTGTTCTGTCTAAGATACACACGGTGCTCCTAAATAGATTATACATGTTATCAATGCATTGCCTCTGATTAATCATGGAATTAAAAATTTAGAAACCACATATATGCATCTTACTCTTGATATGGGGTAACTACATCAATGTTGAATAGGATATATCGATGAGCTTGTATCTTTTGTATGCCTGTAAGGGTAAAATCTAGTTGTTTCCCAAAAGGATGACCCCCTACTTTCTCAACATGGTCACTGCCATCACAATTTCATACCGGTCGATTTAGCCTAGACTCAACATCATCCAAGTACTTAGAACAGAATGTCATGCATTCTTCAACTAAGTACCCCTCTGCAATGGATCCCTCCGGTCAGGATCGGTTACGCACATATGACTTCAAGGTCATAACGTACCTAGGAAACAAAATGAGAATACATGAATGTTCGCTATTAGATTAAGTGTATGAAATGAAAATTTAAAATTATAATTATGTTTGGGGGCATAGTCTATCCATATACCTCTCAATATAGTACATTTATCGGTATTGCACAGGACTACCAATCTTAACCTCCTCTGCTAAGTGAATGGGCAAGTGCTCCATGATGTCAAAAAAGTTTGGAGGGAATATTCTCTCGAGATGGCAAAGTGTGAGCTCAATTCGAGATTGAAGATGATCTAAGTCATCAACCTTCAGGACTTTAGAGCACAACTGTCCAAAGAAATTAGAAAGCTCTATTAATGGTGCACTCACTTTCTTAGGGAGTGTTTTCCGTAATACTATCGGAAGTAGTTGCTCCATCAATACATGATTGTCATGACTTTTTAGCCCATGAATAGTTCGTTGTTTTACATTAACACAATGAGAAATGTTGGAAGCATAACCATCTGGAAATTTCACCTTTTTTAAAAAATTGCGGAGCATCGTTTTCTCCTTATTATCCATTATGAAGCAAGCATGAGGCAAATAATATTTGTTACCAACTCCTTTTTCGGGGTGCAACCCCTTTCGAATATCCATTTGTTGAAAGTCAAGACCAGCTTTTAAATTGTCCTTCCCTTTGCCATCAATATTCAATATTGTCCAAAGCACATTATCACAAACATTCTTCTCAATATACATTACATCAAGATTGTGTCGAATCAAATTATCTTTCCAATAAGGCAAGTCAAAGAAAATACTCTTCTTCTTCCAATTGTACATATGATTAGTATCTTCATCATTGTCTTCCTCACGTGTTTTCCTCTTTTTTGTGTGTGAATCATCTGCATTTGCTTCCCAAACTTGTTCTTATAGTTGACCGAAAACATAGCTAACACTTCTTGCCCAGATAATTGAGTTGGGGCTGCTCTTTCTTCAATCGTCCCATCAAAAGACTTGGAGTCATATCAAAATTTATGGTCCTTATCCAACCATCGGTGATGCCTCAAATAACAAATCTTATTTCCATTAACCAATCGACGAGAACAAGTGTCTATATGACAATGTGGACAAGCAAAATAACCCTTTGTGCTCCAACCGGATACATTAACGTATCCTGGATAATCATGAATTGTCCATAACAATATTGCACATATTCGAAACATCTCATTATTTGCTGCATCATATGTGTTAACACTTTTCTCTCATAACTCCTTCAGCTCATCCACAATGAGGCTCAAGTACACATCAATATCATTCCCAGGTGCTTTTAGACCATCAATAAGCAACGATAACATCATGTAAGGTTGTTTCATACATAACCATGGAGGTAAATTGTACGTCATCATAAGAACAGGCCATGTGCTGTGAGAAATGTTCATCATTCAAAATGGATTGAAACCATCAGTTGCTAACCCAAGCCTAACATTACGAGGGTCATGGGCAAAATCAGGATAAAGTTGATCAAAATGTTTCCATGCACCAAAGTCAACTGGATGCCTTAGTATCCCATTAGGAGTTGAATTCTCTACATGACATCTCATTAAAGAAGCAGTCTTGGATGACATAAATAACCGTTTAAGCCTAGGTATCAAAGGAAAGTACCCTATAACTTTTTGCAGAATTTTCTGCATTCCTTTGTTAGCTTCAATCTCTTCCCCCTCAATTTGTTTGTACATAGGCCTCTTACAAACTTTGCAATCAACACGTTTAACATTCTCACCCCAGTATAGCATACAATCTGTAGGGTACGCATGAATCTTATGATAATCAAGCCCCAAACCCCATACTAGCTTCCTACTCGCACCGAAAGAATCAGGCAATGCTTCATCCTTAGGAAGGGCATCCTTCAACAACTTAAACAGCATGGTAAAAGACTTGTCACTCCACCCATTGAGACACTTAATGTGCATTAATCGCACAATACATGAAAGTAAGGAGAACTTTTGACACCCCGGGTACAACCCTCGCTCAACTTCTTTCAACAACTTGAAAAAATTTTCTGTTTCTTCATTTGGACCTTGTACATTATCTCTAGTTGGATCATTGCCACCCACGTCATGGATGGGGCTTAATGGAAATATGTCAAAAGCATTACGTAACATTTCTTGCATCTCATCGCGTTCCACTAAATCACCCTGCCCAATATTTGTATTATTACCCTCTAAAGGCACCGATTTTTCCCTATGGAAAATCCAACAAATGTAACTGCTAAGAAACCCATGAATAATAAGATGCTCTGTGACTGTGTCTATCTCCACCAATTTGACATTACGACATTTTATACACGGACAAACAATTTCTGTTGCATCCTTATCCATGTGATCACGTGCAAATTTCATAAAATCAATAACTCCTTGCAAGTATCTTTCTTCTAGCCTATCTACAGTTATCCAACTCTTATCCATATTTGTGTTCCTCAATCCAACTCTGAAAAATACAAACAAAAGCAAAATAAGCCTTGGTTTCTCCTCCAAAGCAATTATTAGCTTCGTTTTTATCTCATCAAAACAAACACAAGGCAACAACCAAAATGTCACATCAAGGATGATGAAATTGAATGTCATATTGAGATTCTTGAACGCCATAAAATAGTTAAGGTCCACTAGCAAAAAAATGCAGTTATGAACGGAAATTAAACACCTCATATTCTTGCAAGGAGATTTATCTATAGAAAATTTATCTATGTAACTATTCATATGATTGTTTTGGCACATAAGCTTTCTTATACATATTGACACTCATATTAGCACACTTGTGCCAGTCCTTTTTTTTTTTTTGGTTACTTGTCAAGTGCAGGGCTGGCTCGCCTAAAGCGAGCAAAGCCTTCGCTTTAGAATCCTAATTTTTGAAGGCCCAAAATTTTTAAAACCTCAAATTTTATATAATAAAAGCACTATATAAGTTTTATATTTAAAAAAAAAAAAAGGTCCAAATCTAGACGAGAGTAAAATAATTCAGCTAGAAAAGAGGCCACAATTAACTACATTAGTGAACTTCAAGGGAAAAGAAATACTAATTCAAGAGAAAACAAATAAACTGTACAAAATATTTTTTTGAAGGCCCCAAAAACTAAAGTTCTATATTGCTTTTACATCTTTTTTTTTTTTTTGTTTTGTTTTAAAAAGACCCTAGTCCAAATGAGAAAATATGTGTGTTTGAAAAAGAAAGCCTAAAATCAACTACAATAGTTAACTTCAACAAAAAAAAAAAAAAAAAAATTAACAAAAGCAATTGTACAAATAAAAATTTTTTTGATGGCTTCAAATTTTTTAAAACTGTATATGCTATTAAGAACTTCTATAGTTCCTACATCTTTTTTAGAAAAATAAAGGCCCCAATAGAAATGAGAAAAAAAAAATAGCAAACAAATAAGGCCTAAAATCTACATACTAGTTAACTTCAAAATAAAAAACACCATTCTACAAAAAATTAATAAAAAAATTTTCACAATATTAAAAATTTTCAGAAAAAGGCCTCATTTCAATTGTGGCTTTAAGCCTCAAATTGTCTTGAGCCAACCCTAGTGAAGTGGCCTAGAATGTAGATGTCATAAGGGACCTCACAGAGCTAACTTCTATTTTGCATATTCTTGTCATGTAAGACTAGACACTCCTACAGCACAAAAAATGCATTCCAATGCTACATAAAACCAAAATAACTGAATGACATTCACCAATGAAAACCATGACATCAAACACCAACCTATTTTAGACCTGTCTTTTTTTTTTTTTTTTTGGTGAGTAGCAGATAAAATAATTTCTCATTACACAGCTCATCAAAATAATAATTTTTTGCATTATACAGGAATTCAATGAATTAATAATCTGGGTGCAAATATATACACACATTATGCTAGATGTCATATGTTTTTATTTTCTTTATGTGCTACTGATCACTGAGGTGCGCTTAATAATTCAGGAAAACAAACAAAATAGTTGTGAGGATTATTGCTAGCTTTGCTTTTTTGACCTTATTCTTTAGGAAGTATATGTATACATATATATATGGTTTTATATTTTCAGTATTCTCACAGAAGTGTGTTCAACACTGGTGCAATGAGAAAGGAGACAACTTCTGAGATATATCACAAGGTACGATTGTTGCTGCTTGTTTATTGTTGTACTATTTTGTCTCATATTTCAGTCTACTATTTAAATGCTTGCATACAAAACTTCTGAAGTGGGATGAAGGTTGGAATCATAAGCTCATGTCACTCCAAAAGATTTTAAAAAACAATATAATATATAAAATAGTTAAAAAAAATATATAGAAAAACTTGTGGTAATTTTATATTAGCTTAAGCAATGGTATGACTTTGTTTTATGTACCAAAGTTGCTCATATTACAAATCTACCCACTGGGTTGGCAGGTAAATCAATAGGAGTCTTGTGGAAGAAAAGTCATTTATGTCCAGTGTAGCACATACCTTTCACCTTTTCAACCATATAAACTGCACGGGTTAGGAATCTGTCCCTCATGTAACAAAAAAAAAAAAGGCCCTCTAAATTAGAATCTTAGTTACTTTAAACCGAGTCTTTGCTTCTCGAAACAATGAAAATCAAATAAGAAAAGAGAACGAACTAAAGACAAAGTGAAAGGAAAAAAGAAAGAAGAAAACAATGAACAGACGTTACTGAATTTGATTTTCACTTTGGACAGATATCCAAAATCTAATATAAGATTTGTTATTTCCCATGATTCTGATTAAAGAATCTCATGCAGTAAATAAGATTTTTCTGGTGATGAAAAAATAGCTGCTAAGTTTTAGGTGTCAGATGCTGCAAGTTCAATAACAATCTAGGGAACTAATGCATCAAATTTGAGCTTATCCAAATCATTGCCTTTTCATAGCGAATTTGTGTGAAAAAATTCTTGAAAAGAGAGCACCTTTAATTATCTAGGGAACACAAGCCACTTAAAAGCACATCAAATAGAAAACCAAAAGCAATTATCCCATTAACATATCTTACACGCCTACATAGATGTATGGAGACTGACACATTTTCTTGGGTTATGTTCCATTTTCTCACTCCAAAGTGAGAGAGACCAAAAAGGTGTATGGGCAATGACACTTCAAAATCAAATTTCTATATAACCAAAAGAGAATTGGGACTCAAATTTTCGACAAGGCAACAAATGAATAATCGTTATTATAAGGTCACATGAAACTCAATTTTTGAAGAGAAAAACTAAAAAGATAAAGGTCGCATGAACTAGATGCTGATTTTTTTCCCATAAAGTACCCACCAAAAACCCAAAAATCAAATCTTTATGGGTCAGAAGCATATACAAGCATAATCATAGAGGCAAGCACCTAAACTGGAATCAACATACCTGGTTTGTGAGTGCTATGATACAAGCAGTTGAGGACCTTTTGCATTTTGGGCTTGAGTGAGCCTTCTCCAAGAACCTGGCTGGGTCAATAGAACCCTTTGGCTCCTCTTAATACGTCTTGAATTGCCAGCCGAATTTCACACAAGAAGGGTTATTGACCAATTCGTCTAGAATGACAGAAGGATCCAAAGCAAAATTAGGGCTGGAATGGTTGCTTGTAGTTCGGTGGAGTCGCTGCTGCCGCTGTGTTATTACAATAAGTGATTCGATTCAGAATGAGAGTGAATGAGGTGGAGAACGAGAGAGCACAGGAGCGATTCGTCAAGAATATACCTGGAACGGCTCTTGGAAGTGTTCGGCTGGTGGAGACTTTGCTGCCACTGCACTTTCCGGTGAGGATTCGGTGTAGAATATGGAGGGGAGAGAGAGAGAGAGAGAGCTTTTGGTGCACAACACCCCTGATCCATGAATTCGCATGGGAGGCTATAGGAAGAAAAAAACAGGGGAGGGAAATTTACCCCCTGTATAAAACGATGTCGTGACTGTGGGTTTCATTAATTCAAGGGATTTGGGGGCTTTTAAAGAAACACTGTGTCTAAAACTCTAGCAAATCCCAGTTTTGTAGTAGTGTTTACAATTCAACTTGCACAAGTGAAGATACTTGTGTTGTGATATTTAAGGATGAAACTTTAGTAATGATATATGTAGAAAGAGATAAAAAAAAAAAAAAAGGCTTAAAGATGGTTCCAAGAGAATTATATCAACAAAGAAATATGTGACTCAAAAGATCAAAGATGGCCTCGATTCATTTTTGAAAGTGTACAATAACTCAAAGTTCTAAGAATTCACATATTCAATTACCGTAGCAATTCAAACAATTGAGTCAAATATAAGTATAATTGCGTTATTGAAAGAGTGATGTAGAATAAATTCATCAAGAGTAATGTATATACTCCGAAAGGCGTGATTGGCTTTACAGCTCACTTAGTAAAAAATCTACATTTTTGTAAGGATGAAACTGTACAATATGTAAAAATACTAAACTTATCAAGATATGATAATAAGTGATGTAAAATAGCCTATTTCTATATGTTAAGATAAAATCTTGCAATTGTATTAAAAAGAAAGGATAAAACAAAAATTGTGCTAAGATGAATGAAAATATGTTTAAAAAAATTTTCAAAATTTACATTTGCATTTCACATAAAATTATACAAAATTATAAAAGATACGCAAACCTCTTTTGTAGATCTCAAGTGCAGTCAGATTATATGCTCCTCGATCTTGCACATATTTTTGTATGTTTTGTTTTTTTGAAAAATACAAAACATTTACAAGATAAATGTTCGTCATATTTACAAATCAAGATATACACGCAAATAAGACACTAAAACCTAGCACACCCTAAGAAGAATAATCATTACAAAGTCGAGCCAGACTTTTTCACATCAAAATTAAGGCAGTCTACCATTCTGATGATTCCAAGGCGTCTCAATGCCTCAGCATTTACTTGCCCTTTAATAATATCTATGTAAACTATCTGATTCCTTAACATTAGTCGATTACTCCCTTTATAATTATTATTCACACACGTGTGTCTAGCACAACAGTAACACTTATTTAGTCTCTTTGCTATTCTCTTAAAGGCTAAACTATTGCAATTAGTAAGAGATTGAGGTTGTTCCTCTAGGAGCTTAACTCTCCTCACCATTTTTGGATGACGAATTATCTAGCCCCTGATACCAAATCAAAATATCTAGCAGATGTAACATGCAAATGTAAGCACTCGACCATCTATATGAGAAGATATGACACTATCCAATTCTTTAACGTCTGCTGGTCATAATAACAAAACAATAGAAAATAATAACATGCAAATATCATAAAAATGAACATGTCCCTCCCCCCAACTAGATAATAGCCATAACCACGAAGCGAAAATAAAGGGAAAGGGTGGGAGACAAACATAGGCGGGAAGAATGGTCCATTCCCTCTAACTAAAGATAAACTAGCTACCAAATCAAATAAATAGATTAAACTAACTATACAAACTGATTGAGTATTCCCTCTACTCAAGCAATGGTGGATTCATAAAATCCACATTTTCAATCAAACTTACAAAGTTCTCCAAATAGGGCTTCAGTCTTTGCCCATTGACTTTAAAAACATTCTCATTGCTAGAATTCTCAATTTTTACTGCTCCGTGCAGTTACACATCTCTTACCAGATAAGGTCCAGACTACTTACTCTTTAATTTGTCCGAAAACAAGTGTAACTGGGGAATTGTAAAGCAATACTTTTTGAACGACATGAAAAGACTTACGAATGATGTGTTGGTCATAGAATGTTTTTATCTTGTCCTTAGAGATCTTTGCATTCTCATAGGCATCATTTCAGAGTTCCTTAAGTTCATTAAGTTATAGCTTCCTAGTTTGGCCGGCCACATCTATGTTCTCATTAAATTGCCGAATGGCCCAATAGGCTTTGTGCTTAATTTTCACCGGAAGGTGACATGATTTCACATACACAAGCCTGTAAGGAGAAGCACCTAACATAGTTTTGTAAGCAGTTCTATAAGCTAGAGTGTACCCATTAACCTTAAGGACCAATCTTTCTAGTTAGGATTAATAGTTTTCTCAAGATTGTGTATAATCTCCCGGTTAGCTAACTCAACATGGCCATTGTCGTGGCCCAATTTTTCGCCCTCGAGAAAAATACACACAAGTGAGAAAAACTTAGTACTCTCTCGTTAAAACTCATTCTTCTAGAACGACAAGTGCGACTAGGTTTGAATTGAAAATTGATTTGAATAAGGGCTTTTGGAAAAGATTTAGATTTGCCACCTAACTTGATTAAGGTGAGTTAGGTCACCTAAAACTGAACACAATCCGAAGGTTACACTTAGTGTTTTTGAAAAGGTTTTGAAAACTTTCTCAAGAGAGGGTTTTTAAGAAAATAGATTGTTTGACAATCTTTAGAAATTTTTAAGCCTTTTTTTCAAATAACTCCATTTTGATCTTTGAAAACAGTGATTCTAGGTTCGGAGGTTGGTTACGTGTAGGGAAGACACACTAAGCCATCACCCTACCCAGCCCTTGCGGTACCTACATGTCCATTCCCCCAAGGTTCACTCATTTGGAATCTTTGATTAATAAACGTCCAATTATATCCACTTTAGAAAAGAACTATATGAAATAAATTTGATATGATGCATGACATGCAAGTGCAAGAAAAATATTTGAGTTTGAAAATAGATCCGACAAGAAGGTTGGATTTTGAAAATAGATTTTGAAGAAAATATTTGAAGTTTGAAAGAAAGTTTTAGAAATTAGAATTGGAAATTTGAAAATAGATTATAAAATTGAAAATTGAAAAAAGGTTGTGGAATTAGAAATTTGAAAAAGGTTGTGACTGCACCCATGAGGATTGGCTACGTATCGCTTTTTGGGAATCAAGTTAGCCGTAGTTTAGACAAGAGTCTGATTGAAAATAAACACTTTTAGGTTTTTGAAAAGTTTGATTAGAAAAGAGTTTGATTTGACAAAGGATTTTATTTGAACTTGAAATAGAATATTTGAAATTAAAATTTAGGATTTAGAATTGGCCTCGATTTGAAAAGATGAAACTTGGAAGAAGAACTTGACTTGATTTAGAAAGATTGAGATTTGTAAACATCATTGACTTAGATTGAAGTTCAAAACCATCTTGGTTTAGAAAGGAATTTTAGAAAGGAGTTGAAGCTTCCTTACTTGGGATTAGGGTTGAACTAGGGTTTAGGTATCCTAGGGTTGGAACATATAGTTGAATTAGGAATGTTTGATTTAGATTTAAAAGGTTTGATTTTAGAAAGTTAGATTTACTAAAGGTCCGAATTAGGAAATGTTTGATTTAGGAAAGTCAAATTTAAGGAAGATTTGAAAAGAGATTTGATTTGATTTATAAAGACTTGACTTAATTACTTGATTTGAATGAATTTAGAAAGTGAGGTTTAGGAAATACTAGATTTTGGAAATTTTTGAATTCAGGAAAGTTCCATTTTAGGAAAGTACCAAATTAGCAAAGTTTCATTTTAGGAAAGTTTTGAACTTAAGAAAGTTTTGAATTTAGAAATATTTAATTCCTATTTCCTAAAGTAGAAGATTAGATTTTATTTTCAAAAATAGATGATTTGATATGGTTTCTAAAATTGAAGGATTTGATTTAGTTTCTTAATTTGAAAGATTGGATTTGATATGGAATTGGAAACATTGAATTTTGAAAATCTATGATTTTATCTAGAAAAAGAGATTTTGAAAATGTAGGATTTGATGTAGAGAATAGTTTTTGAAAACTTATGATTTGAAAAAAAAAAAAAAAGAGGAAGTCGTGTTTTTAGGACAGAGAATTAGGGTTTCCTAACCATGGAATCTAGGGTTTGACTTGGACTCCAAGAAAAAGAGTTTTTGGAAAGTAGGTCTTTTAAAAAGAATTTCTAGGAAGGATGCTTGAAGAGAGTTTTTGGAAAGTCAATTTTTGAAGAGAGCTTTTGGAAAGGAATTTGAAAAGAGTTTTTGAAAAATAGATTTTTGAAAGGAGTTAAAAAAAAAAAATTTGGAGAATGATTTGAATATGGACTTTTGAAATCTTTTGAATGTCTCACTTTCTTAAAACGATTCTAACCATGAAGAAATTAGAACTATTCTAAGTTTGTGATTTTGAAAACAACATGGAATTGGAATATGGACCAATATGATCGCATTGATATCTCACTTTCCTAAAACAACCCTAATCATGGGATGACTAGGATCATCTTAGGATGGTGGTTTTGATGAAAAATAATTTAGAGTTTATACTCAAAATATGGACCTTAATGGTTACAATGAATGTAACACTTTCTTAAAATAACCCTAACCAAAGAACGGCTAAAATCACCTTAACATTATGATTTTGAAAATAAGATTTTGAATGCGAGTTTAAAAGAGAGTTTTGATGCAAGTTTGGAAAACAACTTTCAAAAATAATTTTGAATGGATGTATGATATGCACAATGCAAGTAAGGTCGTGAACATACAAGGTTAGGCTTCACCATATAATCAAGGGGGTCGAATCCACACGGTCTAAGGTTGAAGAAGAAGAAAGCTCCTAACACGGTGACTTTCAACAGTTCTTCCTATGCATGAATCAAGAAGTCCTTTGTTTCAAGCATGCAAAAAATGGGGTAGAAGATAGGGGATTAAAATAGGAGAAAACTCAAGTGGGTTAGGAGAAAGAAGAGAGAGGAGAGAAGTACAGAAACGTAAAGATAGAACCTACCTCGTCTTCTTCTTGTTTGCATGCTTTGTTTACTTTGCTTTGCTTTGCACGATCCTTGAGAGTTTCCAAGTTGCAGCACTTTGAGTCTTTAATGGAGGCTTTGGAGGCTTGTGTTTAAGTGTATGGAGTGTGTATAAGCTAGGGTTTAAGTGTATACAAGCTAGGGTTTGAAAAGACTAGAGAAAGCTTGGATTTGGAGAGACTTTGAGTTTGTAATTCAAAAAGCAGAGTTTTTGGATTGAGTTTGCGGACCCTTTTCATGTAGGGAGAGGGTCTATATTTATAGACATAAGACTAACTTGGTGCCTATTGCAGTGTTGCCCAGGTGAATTTCCCATTGGTGCCACTCCTAGTAGTGCTAGGCCATTTATTGCCTTGGCACCACTTCTAGTGGTGTCAGCCAGTTAGGAAACTTTTCCGTCAGCAAGAAACGTATCTTTCGACCCTTGATACGCAAGGCAAAAAATTTAGGCGCCTGTACTAGTAACTACCATGTAATTTTTTGCTTGGCTTCATTAGGAGTGACTTCAGAAGGTTCGAAAATATTTCGGGAGGCCGGGAATGATCCAGAAGGCCAAAAATGGGTAGAAACCCTTGAAATAATGTCCCAGGGATAACGAGCTTGAAAAACAATGTCGGGACTGTTAAAGTGGTAAGTCAGGCCATTAAGGGCAAAATGATCAACTTGACTGGAAAACTACCAGAATGAACTTGAAATGTCTCATGAGAGAACTTGAAGGTTAAAAACACTATTTAGAATGTTTCGGAAAATTGTCGGTTTGATACCCAAAGCCGGTGTGGTTGGAAAAGGTGACCAGCCCACTAGGGATAAAACAGTTATTTTGCACTGAGTTTGCCAGAATAGACTCAGAATGATCCAGAAAAGTATTAGAAGGTTGAAAATACTAGTAGAAGCACTCTCAGAAAATAATCAGTTTGATACCCAGAGCCGATGTGGTTCCCGGAGGCGCTCGAATGCCTAGGGGCAAATTAGTCATTTTGACCGGATGGTCTCAAAATTAGTTTAGAACCGACTGAAAGGCACTTCAACATACTAGATCTTCATTGGGATGATCTTAGAAAGGTGGACTTACTACTTTTAGGACTTAGTTACTTTCTCGAGAAGCGCACTAGAAGAGGCCCAAGGGATACTTTGGTCATTTTTCACCGGAGTGGGCTAGTAGGCACTGGTGTTGACTCGGGTTTTGAGTGTTTCCGTTACTCTGACGGTCTGTGAAGAGTTGGTTTCCAAAGGTATCTCGTCATTTGATAAACGTGTCACGGCCAAGAGGCGAGTTTGGTCCCATAACATAGGGGATTTGTTAGCAATTCCCAATGTCGACCTATTTGCGAGTGTTTCTGTCACTTTGACGATGCGCGTTCATTCCGGAGACTACCTGATCTCGGGAAGCTACTAAGTGGACTTATCATCTAAGAAATCAACTCTCTCGAAAGACATATTGAATAACGGACATTCTTTATTAGCAGGTTAGCACGTGCCAAAGGTGGACCATTCTACCTTCTCGGAGACTTGGGCTCTATCCTGGTCAACGAGTTTGAAGAGACTTATCATTCCGAAGAGTTTTCTCAAAAAATGTGCCGGACTGGATGGTCTTACTGCCTAAGGGATCATCTTTCTCGAAAGGTGTACCAAATTTGATTTGGATTGGAATTAGATTTAAAATTGAATTTGAGATTGAAATAAGGACTTGCCGTCTTCGAGAAGACGTGCCAATTGGAATAAGACCAAGCAATGCCCCAAGGGCATTTTGGTCATTTTGCCTTTGTTGGGCCCAACGGGCCCATAAAGCGATTAATTAATTGGATTGAGACTGGACGACTAGTTTTGACTTCAATGTGTCTGTGTCAGTTTGAATATGAGTCCAGACGGACTGGAGATTGCCGAGCAGGCAACAATGGGGTGCTTACAGTTGCCTCTCTTTTTCTATCTTTGCTTATCGAATGTAGAAAATGATAAAGTAAGAGTCCTATATTGACCACGAGGCGATCAGAGGGACAGACCATGGAAATTTTTGAAGACTACAGTAGTTGGAATTTTAAATTTTGAGTTTGAAAATTGAATTGTTTGGATTCTCAAAATCAACAATTTTGAAAACTTGATTTTGAAATAATTTTGAAATTGAAGTTTACTGTTTGAAAATTTTTAAATCGCTTTTTGAAATGGATTGATTTGGATTTGAATTAAAAGAATTTGTAAAACCTATAAAACTTGGAACAAAACTTTTGAGAAAAAACTTTGAAAAACTAGAATTTTGAAATGAAACTCTTAAGGAAAGAGTTTGGAAAACCTAGAATTCAATTTTGGAATAACGTTTTTTTGCCGAGAAATTTTGGAAAATTTTTGAAAAATTTTTTAAAATGGAACTTTTAAAGGATAAAACTTAGAAAGCCTTAGAAATACTTTTTTTTTTTTTAAAGAAAAAGAGATAAAACATTTGAGAGTGGGGCCATTTTGGCAGAGAAGACCCCAAGAAACTCGGTTGAAATTTTTTTCAAAATGAAGAAAGAGTTGGAAATTTTTTGAAATAAAACATTTTTAAAGAAAACAAAAGATATAAAACCTTTGAGAGTGGGGCCTTTTAGGCCGAGAAGGCCCTGAGAAACTCGGGAAAATTTTTTGAAGTAAAGAAAGAGTTGAAATTTTTGAAAAGAAATTTTTTTGAAGGAAAAAAAGGTAAAATCTTTGAATGTGGAACCTTTTTAGCAGAGAAGGCCCCGAGAAACTCATGCAGGCTTAAAACTATTGAATAAAATTTTTGAGGGAAAGGCTTAGAAACCTTTAAAAATGGATTTTGAATTTACAAAAGTTCGGAATTGATAAAAACGTTTTGGAAAGAAGAATTTTTTTAGGATTAAAACCTTGAAAATATATTTTTTGAAATTGATTTTGAAGAAGACTTTTTGGAGGGAAACTTTTTAGAAAACCTTGAAACTTTATTAGAATAGAAATTTTTTGAAGAAAAAGCTTAGAAAAGTTTTGAGATGTGTCGCGCTCAGATTTTTCACACTCGAGGAATACACACATAAGCGGAAAAAATATTGTACTCTCTCGTTAGAACTCACCCTCTTAGAAGAATGAGTGCGGCTAGGTTTGAATTAAAAATAGATTTGAACAAAGGGTTTTTAGAAAAGATTTGGAGTCGCCACCTAACTTGATTAAGGTGAGTTAGGTCACCTAAAAACTAAGCAAAATCTGAAGACCACACTTAGGGTTTTTGAAAACGATTTTGAAAATACTACCTCAAGATAAGGTTTTTAAGAAAACAGATTGTTTGGCAACCTTTAGAAAAAATTTAAGCCCTTTTTAGAAAAACAACTCCATTTTGGTTGTTCAAAATCAGTGATCTAGGTTCGGATGTTGATTACGTGTAGGGAAGACGCTCTAAGCCATCATCCTACCCCGCCCTTACGGTACCTACATGTCTATTTATCCTAGATTCACCTATAAGAGTCTTCAATTAACAAATGTCCAACCCTATCCACTTTAGAAAACAATTTTTGAAAAGAAACTAACATGATGCATGATATGTAAATGCAAGAAAAGAAAGTTGAAAAATAGATTTGGAAATAAATTGATTTGATTTAAAAAGAAATTTGAAAAGACAGATTTGAAATTGGAAAGTTTTAGAAATTGGAAATAGAAATTTGAAATTGGAAGTTTGAAATAAATCATGGAATTAGAAACTTGAAGAAGATTGTAGAATTAAAGATTTGAAAGAGGTTGTGACCACACCGATGAGGGTTGCCTACGTATCTGTAAGCACCCCATTTTTGACCGCTCGGCAGTCTACACTTCGTCCAGACTTGTTTTTAAGTCATTGTGGGCATATTCCTATCGAAACCAATTCTCTAGGTCCAAATTCCGTCTTTCCATCGCTTCGCGGGCCGGTCAGGCCCAAATAGAGGCAAAATCACCAAAATGCCCTTAGGGGCATTGTTCTTTCTTATTCCAATTCCAATCCCACTCTTGAGACAGTTTATTCCTCGAGACGGTCCGAGTAGCAAAACTACTCACAAAACCGTTAGAGTGGCGGAAACACTCACAATCCAGGCACGTCTCTTTGGAGACGGTAAGACCCCTTTCCAATCCCACTCTTGAGACAATTTATTCCTCGAGACGGTTCCAATCCAGGCACGTCTCTTCGGAGACGGTAAGACCCCTTCCAGTCCCACTCTCGAGATAGTTTATTCCTCGAGACGGTTCCAATTCAGGCACGTCTCTTTAAAGACGGTAAGACCCCTTCCAGTCCCACTCTCGTGACAGTTTATTCCTCGAGACGGTCCGAGTAGCAAAACTATTCACAAAACCGTTAGAGTGGCGGAAACACTCACAATCCAGGCACGTCTCTTTGGAGATGGTAAGACCCCTTCCAGTCCCACTCTCGAGATAGTTTATTCCTCGAGACGGTCCGAGTAGCAAAACTACTCACAAAACCGTTAGAGTAGCGGAAATACTCACAAAACCGTTAGAGTAGCAGAAATACTCACAAATAGGTCGATATAAGGAATTGGCAACAAATCCCTGTGTCACGGCGACCGCCGTTAGAGTGGCGGAAACACTCAAAACCCAGGTCAACACCCGTGTCTGTTAGCTCACTTTGGTGAAAAATGACCAGACTGCCCTTAGGACCTTTTCCGAGACTTTCCGATTAAGATGACCATTTTGCCCCTAAGCATCCGAATGCCCCGGGAACCACACCGGCTCTGGGTATCAAACCGGTAACCTCCTGAGACTATTTTTTAGAGTATTCTCAATCTTCTTTTACCTTTCCGGATCATTCCGAGTCAGTTCCGGCCAACCCGGTACAAAATGACCATTTTGCCCCTAGAAGGCCGGTCTCCTTCTTCGACCACACCGGCTCTGGGTATCAAACCGGTAATGGCTTGAGAATACTTTTTATAGTGTTCTCAACCTCCCCTTACCTTTCCGGATCATTCCAAGTCAGTTCCGGCCAACCCGGTACAAAATGACCATTTTGCCCCTAGAAGGCCGGTCTCCTTCTTCGACCACACTGGCTCTGGGTATCAAACCGGTAATGACCCGAGAATACTTTTTATAGTGTTCTTAACCTCCCCTTACCTTTCCGGATCATTCCGAGTCAGTTCCGGCCAACCCGGTACAAAATGATCATTTTGCCCCTAGTGAGCCGGTCTCCTTTTCCTACCACGCCGGCTTTGGGAATCAAACCGGCCACCTCTGGAAACATTCTAAATAATGTTTTCAGATCCCAAGTCTTTTTTCGGGACAATCCGAGTTCACCCCGGCAGCTTCCTAGTCCGATTGACCGTTTTGCCCTTAAGGGCCCGGTCAACCTTTCCGACACATCTTATCCTCACTTTTCAAGTCAAATACCTCTAGGACACTATTTTAAGTGTTCCTGCTCCTTTCCGGCCTTCCGGGTCATTCCCGGCTCCTTCAAATCATTCCTGGACTTTCCGGAGTCGCTCCTAGTGAAGCCAGGCTAAAAATTGCATGGTAGTCACTAGTACAGGCGCCCAAATCTAATCAAAGATATGTTGCTTGCTGACCTTAAACCTTTCCTAATTGGTTGGCGCCACTACTAGTGGCGCCAAGCCAGAAAATGGCCTAGCGCCACTCCTAGTGGCGCTAGTGTAAAGTTTGCCCTGGCGCCACTGCAACAGGCGCCAGGTTTGTCCTCCCTCTATAAATACAGAGCCTCATTCAACATGAAAGAGGTCTGCAAACTTAGCCTAAAAATCCTATATTTCGATATATAGAGCTCGAGCACCTCCTTAACCCTAGCCTCCCTAGGTTTTCCAAACCCTAGCCACTCTACACAAACCCTAGCCCCCTATACACTTATACACTCCCCCATACACTCATACACTAGCCTTCAACCATCCTTTGAAGACTTGAAGAGCTGCCATCCAAAACTTGAAGACAACTCTTGAAGACGGAAGATGAAGATCAAGACCGAAGACCGAAGACTGCACGGCGCGCAAAATAAATAAGACATACGGTAGGCTCCCTATTTAAATTTTCGCACTTCCCCCCTCTCTCTTCTCTCTCCTAACCCACTTGGGTTTTCTCTATTTTAATCCCCCATCTCTTTCCCGCCCTTTCTTTGCATGCTTGAAATAAGGGAATTCCCAGTCCATGTGTAGGATTGGGCTATTGGAGAGTCACTATGTCGGGGGCTTTCTTCTAGTCTAACCAAAGACCACGTGGGTCCGGTCCCCCTTGATTATGTGGTGAAGCCTTAACCTTGTATGTTCACGACCCCAAATTGCATTGTGCATATCATAATCTTGCATCTTCCAAAATTTGTTTTCAAACTCGTTTTCAAAATCGTTTTCAAACTTGTTTTCAAAATTGCATCAAAATCTCTTTTTCAAAAACTCGTTTTCAAAATCACAATCCTAGGGTGATTCTAGCCTTTCCATGGCTAAGGTTGCTTTAGGAAAGTGTTACATTTAAAGTGACCAATATGGTCCATATTTTCAAAATCTTGTTGATTTTCAAAACCGCTTTCCTAAAGTGGTTCTAGCCCCCTTATGGTTAGAATTGCTTTAGGAAAGTGAGGCATTTTCATACTTTCCAAAAAACTCTCTCTTCAAAGATCTCTTCCTAAAAATTTCTTTTTCAACATACTTTTCTAAAACTCTCCTCTTCAAAATTGTTTTCAAAAACTCTTTCCCAAAATCTGTTTTTCAAAACTCTCTTTTTCAACTCCTCTCCAAAATCTTTTCTTCAAAATCCACTTTCTAAAAATGTTCCCCACAACTCTTTCCATAAACTCTCTTCCCAAAATTTTTCTTCTAGAAACTCTCCTCTAGGATCTTCTTTCCAAAATCTACGTTTCTAAAAACGCACTTTTCAAAACTCCTTCTCTTTAAAATCTTTTTTCAAAAACTCCCTCTTCAAATTTACTTTCCAAAAATTCCTCCCTAGGATTCCATTCTAGAAAACCTTCATTTCCAAAAATGCACTTTCTAAAAATCCCTTTTCCTTAGAGCCCAAGTCAAGCCTTAGAGCCCACAATTAGGAAACCCTAATTTTCTTTCCAAAAACATGATTTTCAAACTTTGCCCCAAACCTAGGTTTCCAAAACCTCATGTTTTCACATAAAAAATATACATGTTTCCAAAACCTATTTTCTACGTCAAAACTATAATTTTCCAAACCTAGGGTTTTTAGAATCTCCTTTCCAAATCCTTACCAAATCCTATCTTCCCTTTAGGAAACCGAATCAAATCTCCCCGTTTAGGAAACTAGATCCCGTCCTCCGTTTTTGGAAACAAAAATCAAATCTTTTCTTTTAGAAACAAAATCCAATCTCTTCCTAATTCGAATCCTTCCTAAACTTCCACTTTCCTAAATCTTAAGTTTCCAAAACTTGAACATAAAAAATCTTTCCTAAATTTTAAAACTCAACTTTCAAATCTTTCTTAATTCAACCATTTCCTAATTCTACCCTCTTTTCAAATCTTAACTTCTTAAACCTAAGTTTTCAAACCTTTCCTAAACTCAAGCCTTTCCAAATTTCAAGACTTTCTAAAATTCAAACTCTAAAACTTTCTAAATCCTAAACTTTCCAAATTTCAAATCTTTTCAAATCCAAAGTTTCCTAAATTCAAAACTTTCTTAAGTTAAATCTTTCTAAACTTCCAAGCTTTCTAAATTCTAAATCTTTCCAAAACTTCAAAACTTTTCTATTTTCAAAACATCCTTATTTTCAAAACATTTCCTTTTTCAAAACCTTTCTTAAAATGAAGCTTTCTTAATTCAAAACTTTCTAAACTCAAAGCTTTCTTAATTCAAAAACTTTCCCTTTTCTTAATTCAAACATTTCCTAAGTTGAAAACTTCCATTTTTCAAACCTTTCCAAAAACGAAATTTTCCAATTTTCAAAACTTCCCTATTTCAAAACTTTCCAATTTTCAAAACTTTCCTAAGTCAAAAAATTTTTCTTAATTCAAAACTCTCCAAAAGTGAAACTTTCCTAATTCCAAAACTTTCCAAAAATGAAAACTTTCCTAAAATGACACTTTCCTAAAACAGAACTTTCTTAAATCGGACTTTTCCTAATTCAAACATTTCCCAAATCCAATCTTCCCTAATTTCCAAAACCTTCCAAGTCAAGTCTAAGTCTCTTCTCTTTCCTAAGCCTAGGTTTCTTAAACCTCCATCTTTCCAAAACAAGTCTAAATCTCTCTTCCCAATTTTTATCTGTTCAAATCAAAATTCAATCTTTTCAAATTTCAAAATTCTAAATTCCAATTTTCAGTCCTCTATTCAAAGTTCAATCTCTCAATTTAATTTTCAATTCAATCTCTTTCTTCTAATCAAACATTCTATTTTCAATCGAACTCTTGTCCAAACTACGACTGACCTGATTCCCCCAAAGAGATACGTAGGCAACCTTTATAGGTGCGGTCACAACATTTTTTTTAAACTTTCAATTCCACCCTCATGGGTGCGGTTTTCAAAATCTTTTCAAATCTCAAATTCTAATCTATTTTCAAAATTCCAATTTCAAAATTTCTATTTTCAAATTTTTACTTTCAATTTTCAAACTTTCCAATTTCAATTCTATCTCTTCAAATCAAATCAATCTCTTTTCAAATCTACTTTTCAATTCTCTCTTATTTTGCACTTGCATATCATGCATCATGTTATTTTTCAAACATTGTTTTTCTAAAGTAAATAGGGTTGAACATTTGTTACTTAAAGACTCTCATAGGTAAATCTAGGGTAGATTGACATGTAAGTACCAAAAGGGCGGGGTAGGGTGATAGCTTAGTGCATCTTCCCTACACGTAACCAACCTCCGAACTTAGGATCACTGATTTCAAAGACCAAAAGGAGTTATATTTTTAAAAAAGGGCTAAATGTTTTCCAAAGGTTGCCAAACAACCTATTTTCTTAAAAACCCTCTCTCGAGGAGATATTTTCAAATCGTTTTTCAAAAACCCTAAGTGTAGTTTTCGGATTATGCTTAGTTTTTAGGTGACCTAACTCACCTTAATCAAGTTAGGTGGCGACTCCGAATCTTTTTCAAAAACCCTTTATTCAAACCAATTTTTCAATTCAAACCTAGTCACACTCATTCTTCTAGGAGGGTGAGTTCTAACGAGAGAGTACAACATTTTTCCTACTTAGGTGAGTATTCCTCGAGTGCAAAAAATCTGGGCGCGACAGTATCCTTTTTGAGGAATCAGGTCAGTCATAATTCGGACAAGAGTCCAATAGAAAATAGAAGGTTTGATTGGAAAAAGAAATTGAATTGAAATTTGGATTGGAAGATTGAGAGATTGGACTTTGATTGGAAGACTTGAAAAGATTTGATTTTGGAAAGCTTGGTTTCAGGAAACCTAGACTTAAGAAAGACTTGAGACTTAGGAAATATTTGACTCGAGTGTTGAGCTTGGAAGAATAGGAAAAGATTGGAATTAGGAAAGATTCGAATTAGGAAGTTTCAACATAGGAAAGTGCCATTCTATAAAAGTTCTGTTTTGGGAAAGTTTCATTTTAGGAAAGTTTTGAAATTGAAAAGTTTTGAAATAAGAAAGGTTGTGAAAAAGGAAAGGTTTCATTTTAAGAAAGTATTGGAATTGGAAAGTTTTGAATTTGGAACGTTTTGAAATAGGAAAGTTTTAAAAGTAAGAAAGTTTTAGATTTGGAAAGATTTGAAGTTTGAGTTTTGGAATTTAGGAAAGGTTTAAATTTAAGAAAGATTTGAAGATTTAGATTTGGAAAGTTAAGATTTGGAAAATGGATGGAACTAGGAAAAGGTTGAATTAGAAAAGATTTGGAAGCTTAAAGTTTAAGGAAAGATTTGAAAGTTTATGTCTTGGGGACCTATGGTTTAGGAAGGTAGGAGATTAGGAATGAGTGGATTATGAGAGATTTAGACTAGGAAGGGTTAAGATTCCTATTTCCGAAAACAAGGGATTATATTTTGTTTCTAAAGAAGTGTTTTGATTTTGTTTTAAAAAATGGAGGATAGGATCTAGTTTCCTAAATGAGAGTTGGATTTGGTATGGATTTGGAAGGGGAAGTTTTAGAAACCCTAGATTTGGAAGACTATAATTTTGACATAAAAAAATAGGGGTTTTGAAAACTTATGGTTTAGATGTAAAAAAGAAGATCTTGGAAACGTAGGTTTTAAGGCAAGATTGAAAATCATGTTTTTGAGAAAGAAAATTAGGGTTTCCTAATTGTGGGTTCTAGGGTTTGACTTGGGCTCTAAGAAAAGAGATTTTGGAAAGTGAATTTTTAGAAAGGAAGATTTTTGGAAGAAAATCCTGGAGAGGAGTTTTTAGAAAATGAATTTGGAAGAGAGAGTTTTTGGAAAGAGTTTTTGAAAAGTAACACTTTGAGAGTTTTTGGAACGAAGATTTTGAAAAACGTTTTTAGGAAAGAGATTTTTGGAAAGAGTTTTCTAAGAAGAAAACCTAGGGAGTATTTTTAGAAAAGGAAATTTGAAGAAAGATTTTTCGGAAAGGAGTTTGAAAAGGAATTTTGAAAAATAGATTTTTGGAGGGAGTTTTTGAAAACAATTTTGAAAAGGAGATTGGAGAAAATTTTAGAAAGTGTATTGGAAAAGAGATTTTTTAGAAAGAGAGATTTGAAAATAGAGTTTTTAGAAAGTATATAAAATATCTCACTTTCCTAAAGCAATTCTAACCATAAGAAGGCTAGAACCACTTTAGGATAGTAGTTTTGAAAACAACAAGGATTTTGAAAATATGGACCATATCGGTCACTTTAAATGTAACACTTTCCTAAAGCAACCCTGACCATTGAAAGGCCAGAATCACCTTAGGATTGTGATTTTGAAAACAAGTTTTGAAAAGAAGTGTTTGATGCAAGTTTTGAAAACAAGTTTGAAAATGAATTTTGGAAGAATGCAAGATCATGATGTGCACAATGCAAGTTGGGGTCATGAACATATAAGGTTAAAGGTTTCACCACATAATCAAGGGGGGCGAACCCACGTGGTCTCCGGTTAGACTAAAAGAAAGTCCCCGACACGATGACCCTCCAATAGCCTAATCCTACACATGGACCGGGAAATCCCTTGTTTCAAGCATGCAAGAAAGTGGGGGGAAGAAGATGCGGGATTAAAATAGAAGAAAACCCAAGTAGGTTAGGAGAGAGAAGAGAAGGGGAAGATGCGTAAACATAAATAAAGAGCCTACCTTGTATCTTCTTTATTTTGCTTTACTTTGCACGCTTTCTTTCTCTTGTTTTGCTTCGATCTTCGCTTCAGTCTTCATCTTGATCTTCGAGAGCTTTAGTTTGCAGCACTTCAAGTCTTCAATAGAGGCTTTGGAGGCTAATGTATAAGTATATGAGAGTGTGTATGAGTGTATAGGAGGCTAGGGTTTAGAGAACCTAAGGAGACTAGGGTTTAGAGAGGCTACGAACTTTGTGTATCGAAAAGTAGGGTTTTAAGAATAAGTTTGTGGACCTCTTTTACGCTGGAGGAGGCTTTGTATTTATAGAAAGAGGAATGACCTGGTGCCTGTTGCAGTGGCGCTAGGCCAAAAAACCTTCTAGCGCCACTAGGAGTGGCGCCAACCACTTAGGAAAGTTTTAAGGTCGGTAAGCAACATATCTTCAGAAGATTTGGGCGCCTGTACTAGCGACTACCATGCAATTTTTAGCATGGTTTCACTAGGAGCGGTTCCGAAAGATCCAGGAAATATTTTAGGGATCGGGAATGGCCCAGAAAGCAGGAAAGGGACAGGAACCCTTAGAACAGAGTCTCAGGGGTAATGGACTTGAAAATGGATGACAAGATGTGTTGGAAGGGTTGATCGGGCCATTAGGGGCAAAATAGTCAACCGGGCCGGAGAGCTGCCGAGACGGACTCAGAATGTCCCAAAAGAAGACTCGAGATTTGAAAACATTATTTAGAAGGTTCCCAAAGGTTACCAGTTTGATTACCAGAGTCGGTGTGGTCGAAAAAGGCGACCGGCCCACCGGGGGCAAAACGGTCATTTTGCACCGAGTTTGCCAAAACTGACTCAGAATGATTCGGAAAGATAATGAAAGGTTGAGAATACTATAAGAAGTGTTCTCGGGGGATTACCGTTTTGATACCTAGAGCCATTGTGGTTCTCGAAGCGCTCGGATACCTAGGGGCAAAATGGTCATCTTGGTCGAAAAGTCTCGGAATTGGCCCGAAACTGACTAGAAGGCACCTAATCATGCCGGATCGTCTTTAGGATGATCTTGGAAGGGTGGACTTACCGTTCTGAGGACTTAGGTACTTTCTCGAGAAACGTGCCGAAAAATAGCCCTAGGGGCAGTTTGATCATTTTTCACCAAAGTGGGCTAGCAGGCACCGGTGTTGACCTGGGTTTTGAGTGTTTTTGTCACTCTGACAGCGGTCCCGTGATACAGGGGTTTGTTGGCAATTCTTTATATCGACCTGTTTACGAGTACTTCCGTTACTCTAACGGTTGCGATATTTGCGAGTACTTCCGCTACTCTGATGGTTTGCGATCATTCTTGAGACTGCCTGATCTCGGGAAGCTGCTAAATGGACTAAGCGCCTGAGGAATCATTTTTCTCAAAAGGCGTGCCGAAACGGATATTTCTGCATTGGCGGGCTAGCAAAGGTGGACCGTTCTACCATCTAGGAGACTTGGGGTCTCGTCCCGGTTGACGGGTTTGAAGGGACTTACCGTTCTGAAGAGTTCAATCAGAAACATGCCGAATTGGAGGGTGTTACCACCTTGAGGAATCAACTTTCTTGAAAGGCGTGCTGAATCTAATTGGAATTAGAAATGAAAATGGAATTGGAAATGAAATTGGAAAGGAAATTGGAAAGGGGACTTACCGTCTTTGGAAAGACGTGCCTGTTAGAATTGGACCGAACATTACCTCCAAGGGCATTTTGGTCATTTTGTCTCTATTTGGGCTTGGCGGGCCCGCAAAGCGATTTGATTGATGGAATTAGACTTAGAAAGTTGATTTAGATTGGAATACGTCCATATTGACTTGAGTACAAGTCTGGATGGACTGTAGACGGCCGACAGGTCAAAAATGGGTTGCTTACAAGATAGACTTTAATTGAAAATTTTTGAGACTTAATTTTGAAAATGAACTTTGGATTTTGGTTTTGAAATAACTTTGGAAAGGGAAGGCTAAAAGACCTAGGAATTGATTTTAAGATGACCTCTTAGAAGGAAAATGTTTAGAAACTATTTTTATTTGACACTTGGACAAAATGTGTAAAAAATTAGCTTTGACTTGAAATTGACTTCTTAAAGACAAAGTGTTTAGAAAAATTCATTTTAACTCAAAACTCAAATTTTTGAAAATGTATAGAAAATTCATTTTGACTCAAAATTGTGAATACTTGAAGACAAAATGTGTAAAAAATTCATTTTGACTCGAAAGTTGAATTTTTTGAAGACAAAATGTATAGAAAATTAATTTTGACTGGAAACTTGAATTTTTTAAGACAAAATGCGTAGAAAATTTATTTTGACTTGAAACTTGAATTTTTGAAAACGAAATATGTAGAAAATTCATTTTGGCTCAAAACTTGGGATTCTTTTCTTCTTTTATTTTTCTCTTTTTTTTTCTTTGTGCATCTTCTTTTTTTCTATCTTCTCTCTCTCTCTTTTTTTCTTTTTTTTTTTTTATATACATATTCTTCAGGTTGATGAGTTCTTACCTTTTTCCTTTTCTTTTGCCTTACCTTCGAGATGATTGACGCGAGAGAGGTCGCCTTGCTGACTAAATCTGGAGTTAAAGGGGCACAACTGAAAGCTAAACTGACGACAATGAGAGCTACTCTGGCCAAGGAGAGGAGTACTGTTGTTGACACCTGGGCTGATAGGGATGATTGGCACGCTTGGATGACCACACTGATTAACATTGAGTTTAAGTTGGGACTTGTCTAGGTGGCTGATGCAGGAGAATTTGATCTACATCGGAGGCAATAACAAGGTCTGCTTTGGTTGAGTGGAGGACTAGTGCTGCTGATGAGAAGAGGGTGGCCTTACTAGGGCTACAATAGAAGATGCCCGAGATGAGGCTGTTGGAGATGTCAAGACTGCCCTTGCCAGAATTGATGCTAAGGTTGAGGTTGATGTAGCTTTTTGAGGAGAGCCATGGTAGAACTGCTGGTTAGGAAGCTTATCGGCAAAATGGAGCGCGAGGCACCATAGGAGACTACTTCATGCGTGTGACTCTCTTGCATTAGAATTTGAAGGAGAGGACGTTGATCCGTCTTTGGTCAGTACCTTCTTGGGAGACTACTTCCTGTTTGATTAGGAGGTCGAGGATGGGCAATTGCCCCATTCTCTATTTCTTGTTTCTTGTGGAGGGCAGGATCATGGTTTAGGCTGTCAGGACCAACTCTGTTGGTTGCTCTAGTTGATTATGCTCTGGATAGATGGTTACCGGACTTCTTTGGCTGCGTCAACAGAGTGTTATGTTCGAAGACACCTTAGGACCTAAGAAAGCTTAGGGAGATGCCCCTTGAACTTGTACATATCTTAGTATCTCATTAGCAAATATCCAGATATAACATACTAATCTTAATAAATGACTTATGACATTAGTGCTCATTACTTTGCCATGCTGAGTTTAGAAATTTGTTACCAACGCAGGCTCTCTACTATTTGGCACCCCTTGACCCATTGTTAAGGCATGAGACTTTGCTATTTTGCTAAGCCTATTTTGTTATTGCTTCTTGGACTTTTGATTGGGAGAATTAACTCTTTTCTTCTTCTTCTTCTTCTTCTTCTTTTTCTTATTTTCATTTAAACCATTTTTGCCACCCGTGCTCTTGTGGGTTTTCATGGATACCAGTTCTATCATTTTTGCACATTAGCGCCTATTTTCGGGTTTTCACTACGCCAGTAGTTTTGTATATTGCCATGACTCTACTCTTTTACCCATAGCGCCCCGAAGGGTTTTCACTATGTCCTCAGGCCATAATGCCGATGAAGATGACCCCTTGCCTAATAAGAATAGGAATATTAAATGCTTTGATTTAGAAAAATGATTGATGATGAAATCCATTGCTGATTGAAATCGTTATTTTAGTTGAAGACTATTGATGTTACTTTTGACATTGAGCCTAGAACTTAGTTGGAATTTCTGCTAGATAGAGCACTTTCTAGCGTAATCATCTCCCTTTGAAGAACATTGATAACAATGATTGTTCTGAAAGGTTTTTATTTTGGATTGTAATATGGGCTTGGTTATGGGGTATTTGAAAGGAATGGATAAAGGCTTAAAATATTTTTCTTTTATTTAGCTTTCTAAGACTTATGATCACCAGCTAGACTCACTCTCTTATTGCAGCTTACTCTCTATTTCCCCGTTTTTGCTTTTGGATTTAAACATACCTCGGCTTTTTTGTTTACGATCCCAGACTGTTGCTTTTGCACCATAGTGTTCTTATAGATTTTCACCAGGTCGGCAGTTTTTGTGCTTTTGCCATGCCTTCACCCTTTTACTTACAGTGTCTTTTTGGATTTTCACTATGTCAACGAGGTCATGCCTCTTTTTTTTTTTGGCACTCCTTAAACCTGTATCCGTTCTTTATTTTCCTTATCCTATTTATTCTATCTCAACCCATTGTGGTTGGTGATTATTAGGTTGGGTTTTTCAAAGGGAAGTAATTAGCTCAATTGGGTTTTGCAATGGGATGCTTTTAATTGTATGGTAGATGAATTGAGGGTATCCTTGCTACCATTGCTCTGTCAAAGTTTATGATTACACATAGTAGTACTTTACCTAATCCGAGTCGATGACGGCTGCAAAGATTTCTTCTTCTACTTTGCTAGGATCAATGCTCTTCTTCATAGTTGAGGTCAAACTTGCTTTTGGCTTTATGCTAACTTGAAAGTATCTTTTTTAGACCAATATCTCTTTTTTTGAAAGGGCGGGACTTGACTTTTGTGTTGAAGGATCGCTTGGGGCATGGTAGATGGCAACCATTCTCTCTTCTTCTAGGAGGCAAAGTTGTTACCACCCGTTTTTTTAGCTAGTCTTCTATATGCCATCAATGCAAAGGATGGCTGCTCCTATCAATCCTTGTGGTTGTCATTTTTCTTGCATGGGATTTTCTAGACGCTTTTTGTTTTGCTGCTTCAATGGTTCTATTTGCTTGTGGACAATAGGCTGCCAAGTTATAGGGATTGATCTGGAAGGTTTGACGATGTTCTGCCATTGCATTGTTGTTGAGGATGCTTGCATTATTTGTAATGATGGAGTTGGGGAGGCCGAGTTTGTAAAGGACGTCTGCAAGTCTTTAGGGTCAAAAGATGCCAAACATTGGATACCCTATAAGTTTTGTTTTTCTAAAAAGCATTTCATGATCAAGAGTCATTTATTTAGATTAGTCCATTATATACTTGATATTTACATAATACTTTGATAAATTAAAATCAAGGGGTTTCTCTTATAGGCTTTACCAAGGCCTTCAGGGTTTGGGAATATGAAAGGCGGTCCAATTTACCAACTTTTATCTAATGCTGCTTAAGGAAGATAAGCTGATATTGAGGGATCAGTGCCTAAGGTCGAGGCATGTCTTTTGTGGAATAAGCTTGATAGTGACTCCTCTGGGATTTGAACAGATTTGCATATATGGTAGACTGTTAACTACTTAATAATTGGATTTTGAGTTGACTCTTTTGCTTAGTCTCCTTTAAAAGGGGACAATATCTCATCCTACAAGTATAATGTTGACCATTGAATTGTTGCAGATGAACATCACCCTATAGTTGTGCCCCTAATCCTTTTCCCACGTTGGAAGCCTCTACTGTTGAAGTGGTTAGCGATCATGTTCTTAACTATTGAATGACTAAAATGAGCCAAATCTTTTTAGATAGTTGGCAGGCATTTGAAAGCTTGGAAGTTGGAAGGTTTTACTATGGCAATGCATGGGACTAACAGAACTTTGCACATCGTGAAGTCTTATTCCGTATGGATGGTGATTGTTGCGACATGACATGGAGGTAACGCCTTGTAGATAAATGGCCAGTTTTTCTTACTTTTTAATGTGGGTTAGGCCTCTTCTAATAACTAGGCTCATCCTTGCATGAGTTTGAAATGGGCAGGATACTAGAGGGGTTCCACGAGTTCAATTATGCTCTTTAACTTGGAAAAGAAAAAGAAAAACAAAGCACAGTTAGCATGTGGAGTTGGAAGTTTTATGAAGGCATGTCCTATGGAGGTCCTTTCTTTAAGGGAATTTAGGCATGATGTTATGTTCATTTTGGAGATGGGGTTTTGCCCCTATATGCAATATAATATCTTTTCAGTATGGGCCAGTTGATATTTCTTTGTTTGGGCAATCCCACCTCTATGGACGGAGAGAGATTTGGACCTCTCTTGAGATATGGTTCCATGCATACCATGAATACTTAGGGTTGAGGAACCTTTAAAAGCTTTGGGTAGGTTCGATTAACATGAGATTGGATTAGTCCTTTCTCTCTACGGTTGATTAGATGCATGAGAATGCAATGACTTGAGTTTCTTGGAACTCTTGTCTTGGAATAAATATGGATGCATGAGCATAATGAAAATGAATATGTGAGCATTATGATAATAGAAAATGAATGGTTTAGAAGACCCCCTTCTAATCTTGCTTCTGCCTTTGATTTTCTTTGTACTTGGAGATAAGGGGGAGAGGATAGAAGATAAGAAACAAGAGATAAGTTAGTGTCTTAATTTGAAAGTTTTTATACAATGTATATCCTAGGGGTGCCCATACTCTTTGAGGGGAGAACTAAACATGATGCATTTGGCTTACTTCTTGGAAATAGCTGTCGCGCCTAGATTTTTTGCACTCGAGGAATACACATACAAGTAGAAAAAATACTATACTTTCTCGTTAGAACTCATCCTCCTAAAACAATGAGTGCGACTAGGTTTGAATTGAAAATTGATTTGAATAAAGGTCTTTTGAAAAACATTTGGAGTCGCCACCTAACTTGATTAAGGTGAGTTAAGTCACCTAAAAACTAAGCACAATCTGAAGACTGCACTTAGGGTTTTTAAAAAAACGATTTTGAAAATACCTCCTCAAGAAAGGGATTTTAAGAAAACAGGTTGTTTGGCAACCATTAGAAAATATTTAAGCCCTTTTTTTAAAAATAAACTCCATTTTGGTATTTAAAAACAGTGATCTAGGTTCGAAGGTTGGTTACGTGTAAGGAAGACACACTAAGCCATCACCCTACTCCGCCCTTGCGGTACCTACATATCTATTCACCCTAGATTCACCCATTAAAGTTTTCAATTAATATATGTCCAAAACTATCCATTTTATAAAAGAATTTTTAAAAGAATGATGCATGATATGCAAGTGCAAGAAAAGATTTGACTTGAAAAGATATTTGAAAAGAAGAGTTGAGTTTTGAAAAGAGAGTTCTGGAAATTGAAAATAGGGATTTGAAAATAGATTTTTAGAATTTAGAAATTTGAAATAGATTATAAAATTGGAAATTTAAGAAGAGTTATGGAATTGAAAATTTGAAAGAAGTTATAACTGCACCCATAAGGGTTACCTACGTATCCTTTTTAAGGAATCAGGACAGTCGTAGTTCGGATAAGAGTTCGATTAAAAATAGAATATTTTGATTGGCATAAGAAATTGAGTTGGAATTCGAATTGGAAGATTAGGAAATTAGGATTGAACTTAGACCTATAATTTAACCCTTGGAAGAGAACTTGGACTAGATTTGGAAAGATAGAGTTTTAGGAAACCTAGACTTAGGAAATATGGGATTTAGGAAAGACTTGAGGTTTAAGAAAGATTTGACTCGAACGTTGGACTTGGAAGATTAAGAAAGTTGGGTTTAGAAAAAGGTTCGAACTAGGAAAGTTCCGTTTTAGGAAAGTTTCATTTTAGGAAAGTTTCGATTTAGGAAAGTTTTGAATTAGTAAAGTTTCGAAATTGAAAAGTTTTGAAATAGGAAAAGTTTGATTTTAAAAAGTTTTAACTTAAGAAAGTTTCGAATTTAGAAAGTTTTGACTTTAAAAAGTTTTGAATTAGGAAAGTTTTGAAATTTAGAAAGTTTAGAATTTTAGAAAAATTCGAAGTTAAGTTTTAGAAATACTTGAAATTAAGAAAGGTTTGAGTTTAAAAATGATGTGAAAATTCAAATTTGGAAAGTTGAAATTTGAAAAGGTATGGAATTAGGAAAGGTTTGAGATTGGAAGGAGTGGATTAGGAAAGGTTTAGATTAGGAAGGATTGAGATTCCTATTTACTAAAACAAAAGATTGAATTTTGTTTCTAAAAAGAGGTGTTTTGATTTTGTTTCTAAAAATGGAGGATTGGATCTAGTTTTCTAAATAGGGAGATTGGATTTGGCATGGATTTGGAAGGTGAAATTTTAAAAATCCTAGATTTTGGGATAGAAAATAGGTTTTGGAAATATATGGTTTTGATGTCGAAAACGGGATTTAGAAACCTAAAGTTTGAGGCAAGATTAAAAATCATGTTTTAGGAAAGAAAATTAGGGTTTCCTAATCATTGGCTCTATGGTTTAACTTGGATTCTAAGAAAAGAGATTTTTGGAAAGTGAGTTTTTGAAAAGGGAGATTTTTTAAAGGAAATCTTAGAAATGAGTTTTTAGAAAGTGAATTTGAAAAAAGAGTTTTTGGAAAGAGATTTTTGAAAGAAGGTTTTGGGAAGGAGATTTTAGGAAAGAAACTTAGGGAGTGTTTTTAGAAAGTGAATTTAGAAGAGAGCTTTTTGGGAAAGAGTTTAAAAAGAAGTTTTTAGGAAAGTAAGTTTCGTGAAGGGAATTTTTTAGAAAGCAATTTTGGAAAGGAGATTGGAGAGAGTTTTTAGAAAGTAGATGTAAAAGGAGATTTTGGAGAGGATTTAAAAAGAGGTTTTGGAAAGTAAGTTTAAAAGGAGATTTTTGAAAGGGATTTGAATATGGACTCTTGCAAGCCTCTAAAAATATCTCACTTTCCTAAAACAATTCTAATCATAAGAAGGTTAGAACCATTCTAGGATTGTAGTTTTGAAAATAACAAGGATTTGAAAATATGGACCATATTGGTCACTTTAAATGTAACACTTTTCTAAAACAACCCTAACTATGGAATGGCTAGAATCACCTTAGGATTTTGATTTTTAAAATAAGTTTTGAAGAAGAAAACTTTAATATAAGTTTTGAAAACAGTTTTAATGCAAGTTTGAATACAAGTTTAAAAACTAATTTTGGAGAGATGCATGATCATGATATGCACAATGCAAGTTGGGGTCGTGAACAAACAAGGTTAAAGGCTTCACCACATAATCAAAGGGGCCAAATCTACGTGGTCTCTGGTTAGACTATGAGAAAGCCCCTGACACAGTGACTTCCAATAGCCTTAATCATACACATGAACTGGAGAGTCCCTTATTTCAAGCATGCAAAAAAGCGGGCTAGAAGATGGGGTTTAAAATAGAAGAATACCCAAGTGGGTTAGGAAAGAGAAGAGAGAGGGGGAAATTGTGTAAACGTAAATAGGAAGCCTGCCTTATGTCTTCTTTTATTTGCTTGGTTTTATTCGCTTCGTTCTTCTTGTTTTGCTTCGGTCTTCGCCTTGATCTTCAAGAAATTGATTGGATCTTCGGAAACTTCAGAGTTGCAACACTTCAAGTCTTCAATGGAGACTTTCGAGGCTAGTGTAGGAGTGTATAGGGGTTTATGTGAGTGTATGAGAGCTAGGATTTGCGTATGGAGGCTAGGGTTTTGGAAAACCTAAAGAAGACTAGAGTTTGGGGAGGCTACGAGCTCTATGTATCGAAAAAGAGGGTTTTTGGACTGAGTTTGCAGACCTCCTTCATGCTAGAAGAGACTCTATATTTATAGACAGAGGAATGACTTGGCGTCTATTGTAGTGGCGCTAGGCAAAAAATTCTTTTGGCGCCACTCCTAGCCAAGATTTGGCTTGGCGCCACTACTAGTGACTATCATGCAATTTTTAGCCTGACTTCACTAGGAGTGACTCTGGAAGGTTCGAGAATGATTTGAAAGGTTGCGAATGGTTCGAAAGGCCGAAAAGGGACAAGAACCCTTAGAATAGTGTCTCAGGGGTAGTAGATTTGAAGAATGATGACAGAATGTGTTGCAAGGGTTGACTAGGTCATTAAGGGCAAAACGGTCAATCGAGCCGAAAAGCTGTCGGGATGGACTTTGAATATCCCAAAAGAAGACCAAAAGCTTGAAAATATTAACTAGAATGTTCTAGGAGGTTACCGATTTGATACCCAGAGCCGATGTGGTCGGAAAAGGCGACCGGCCTACTAGGGGCAAAACGGTCATTTTGCACTAGGTTTGCCGGAATTGACTCGGAATGATTCAAAAAGATAATGGAAGGTTAGGAATACTATAAGAAGCATTCTTGGAAAGTTTCTGGTTTGATACCCAAAGTCGGTGTGGTTCTTAGGGCACTCGGATGCCTAGGAGCAAAATGGTCATCTTGACCGGAAAGTCTCGGAATTGGCCCGAAACTGACTGGAAGGCACCTAATCATGCCGTATTGTTTTCAAGACAATCTTGGAAGGGTGGAGTTACCATTCTGAGGACTTAGGTACTTTCTCGAGAAACGTGCCGAAAATGGCCCTAGGGGCAGTTTGGTCATTTTTTACCAGAGTAGGCTAGCAGGCACTGGTGTTGACCTGAATTTTAAGTATTTCCGTCACTTTGACGGCGGTCTCGTGATATAGGGGTTTGTCGGCAATTTCCTATATCGACATGTTTGCGAGTGTTTCTGTCATTCTGATGGTTGCGATGTTTATGAGTATTTCCGTTACTCTAACAGGTCGCGATCATTCCAGAGACTGCCTGAACTTGGGAAGCTACTAGGTGGACTTAATGCCTGAGGAATCAACTTTCTTAGAAGGCGTGCCGAAACGGAAATTTCTTTATTATGCAGCTAGCAGGCGCCAAAGGTAGACTGTTCTATCATCTAGGTGACTTAGAGTCTCGTCCCTGTAAACAGGTTTGAAGGGACTTACCATTCCGAAGAGCTCTCTCGAAAACGTGTTGGACAAGATGGACTTACCACCTCGAGGAATCAACTTTCTCGAAAGGTGTGCCAAAGTGGATTTGGAATTGGAATTGGAATTGGATTGAAAGGGGACTTACTGTCTTCGAGTAGATGTGCCCACCGGAATTGGACCGAACAATGCCACCGAGGGCATTTTGGTCATTTTACCTCTATTTAGGCCCAATGGGCCCGTGAAGCGATTGATTGATGGGATTAGACTTGAAAAGTTGATTTAAACTGGAATATGTCGATATTGACTTGAACTCAAGTCTGGACAGATTGGAGACTGCCGAGCGGGCAAAAATAGGGTGCTTACAATATGGGGTTTGCCTTTGTATGCAAATACCTTACCGTTGATTGGGAATATGCGTTCGTTCATTCATTGAGTCATTCATGAAAAATAAAGAAGTTCATTGAACTTCAGAGTTTAAACACAATAGAAACAAAGTACATTTTAATAGGGGAGAAGGAACACTTTCCTTGGGACTTCCACCTATCTACTTTTACATTTGAAATCCTAAACTACTCTTGAGTCTTCGGATTCGCCTTCTTTGAGTTTGATGTTGAGGAGGTTGTTGAGAGACCTTGTTTGATTGCCCCTTATCTTCTTGGCAACCCTATCTCTGTGAGCATAGAAGAATTGGGGTCCCTCTTATGGAATGACTTGAAATGCACTATATGAATCCTTATGGTTACATGGGAACCCTTAGAATTTTGGTAGGTTCAATGCAACGGAGAGTAAACTTGGTGTCACTCTCTTTGGATTAATCATATACATGAAGATGCAGTGACTTGAGTTACTTTGGAACTCTTGTCTTTACATGAAATATTGAATGCATGAACATGGATGCATAGGTAGAAAGAGAGAGAGAGAAAGAGAGAATGCAATTGTAAAGTAAACATGGATGCTTGAGCAGTTATACAGACATTATAACGGCAAGAATACACGCATTATAACAAGAATTAAGCTTAAAGGAAAGTAAAGCAGTTGCCCTTTCCTCTATGATTTTGAAATCGATGTGCGTGTCTTAAATCTGGGAGGTTCGGCTATGCATGGTGTCTACATGAGCATGAGGTTAAAGGTTTACTAATGCTTCCTAAGAAGGCTTCATTCCCATATCTTCAAACCTAGGCTTACTCCTCGTGATGGTGCCATTATTGATTGGTGATCCGAGCAGGGGAACCATCAAGAGGCCGTAGGCAAAGAAACTGACACAGCATCTTGCCCACAACAAATATATTGTTCCCCTTTCTAACTAGAAGAGACATATTCAGGTAAAGAATGTAAGTATACAAATGCTTGTGCACAATGGAGTGTGTGAGTGAAATTTTGAAAAGCGGAGGAAAGGGCCTAACAACTCCCATCCATCTTGTTCATTCCATCCTATTCATTCATGACATATATGGCAGTTAACATAACATGAAATAAATATGTGAACAAAGGTCCACCTACAAAAATAAAAATACAAAAGTCAGTACTTGAAAGACAAACTTAATACAAGATTCAATAATTGAATGTAGTTAAATGCAAGCAATGACATGTTTTTGAAAATAGCTTTGAGAATTTTGCTTTTGAAAATTTGAAGTGGATAGAATTGGACCACTTCATTCTCTCTAGGTCAGGATAAGGGGTTTAAGGGGTTATGGGGTTAAAGATTGTTATCATAAGCATAGATCTTAACACAATCTAAAAAGTCATGTTATTATTACAATCCAAAAGAAAGCTAGTGGAACTTCTGTTTTTAAGTCTCATTACAATTACAGCCTAAAAGAGACAATTAACTTATAATCTCCCAAAGAGACAATATAGTAATGGGACCCATTTTCGTATTCATTTCCTTGGAAAACTCATTGATGCCTCAACTCCTAAAAAATATCCCATAAGATAGGAGTGAGTTACGAAGCCCAGTAGAAATTCCATGATTTCCATAATGCACAAGTTTAAATGTAAAGTAGTAAAAGAATGATATCACATGCATATGTCCCTTATAGTTTCTTTTTATCAATACTAGGATCCTACAGGTATGTCTTGCACAGGCCAATTCAAGCCAATGAGTTTACCCATGATACTCCTCATTCATCAATTGTGAATCTCATTAAAGATCATCTAGCCCGTATCAAGTCCAATGAAAGCTGACTCGTGGTAGCCCCGTGTACCTGTTGGTTAGGTTTCATCTATGATATAATTCTGGGGTCTTTTTATATTCTGGTTATTCCTCCCTTATTCCTCCCTAATGATGCAAGCAATCTTATAATGTAACTTTGAAATCAATATAGCAAAAATATATCAGTAAAGCAATTAACCAAAACATTTAATAGAATAAAAATGAGCATGTATCTTAGAGAATGCATAGTTTCCTACTTTGATGATATTTCCAGATCAAGTTGTCTCTGATTCACGTATTATCTATTGGACAAATAGCTAATAGTTAGCCTTCTTTTCCGGTTATCGATAATTACAATAATTACCTATTTTCTCAGAGTTCAAGGGTTGCAGTTCTTATAATCAGTTGAGCAGTGTTAAGTAAATGAAATAATCACAATACAATGGGTATTTGGTGGGGTTAGCCCTTCGAATCCTTCTCATCTCCCATCAGGGACGAAATTGCCCGGCATTGGAACCGAAGGAGATTATCTAGAATTTATATTGGGAGGTCCAGTGACCCCTGCTCTCCCATTTTTGGATTTCGCATATCTTTGAGGTATCTCGACAACATTTCAGATTATTCCCTTAGATATTATAATTTATATGATTTTCTATGTCAAATCACTGTTTTTAATTCTCAAAAAATCATATAAATCTCATAAATTTCCAAACAAATAGGGGAAGGCTTGATTTGGTGTGACCAACACACCATAAAAATTTCAAGCCAAGAAAGTGTGGGACGCGCCCACACGCGCCACCACCCACGTGTGGGGAATGAAGGCAGTGCCTTCATCTACTTCATCATAGAGATGGGGGCTTCCCTCGCCAATTGCCATCAATCCGTGATCCTCCTAGCCATGCATATGTGTCCTAGAGATTGGCAAAGACCTGAGCTACACACTCATGGCCAGAGCTCGACCAACAGTGGCCGTAAAAGCTCAGCTGCATGGTGGAATCCTAGGGTTCCAAAAATGCAATTGAGCTTTTGAGGCTCTTCCTATGGTTTTCTGGAGAAGTGTTCTTCATGAAAGTTGTTCCTAACGTTGAGATGAAGAAAACCCAACCAGCCTCGTTGGCAATGGTGGTCGGTGGCCCGAGTTAGGTGTATTCCCATTTTTTGGCAATGCTCGGGTTTGCAGGGCCATTCCAGTGCATGCACAAAGGTATGAGGTCTCTCTAGGACTCCTTAGATGTCTAGGAGGAGCCTCATGCCCCTTTAACAAGCCTTAGTCCCTAGATTGATCAACTTCAAACAACCAGCCATGAAACACACTATTTCTTCCTTCTGGTTTTGATACGGTTGTGATGGGGATGGGGGTGGTGTTTCAGTGGGTTTAGGGTGGTGAGGGGGTGAGGGATAGCTCCCTACCCAGTTTGGCTGGTTCCCTTCTCTTTCTCTCTCCCCAAATCCTTCTTCCCTGTTCTCTCTCTCACTCTCTACAATTCTCTCTCTGTATTCTTTCTCTCTGCAAACTTGAACTATACCAAGGGAGGGGTGGAGGTCTAGCTTACATATTTATAGAGTGAGTGGGTGCATACAAGTGTGTGTGGGTGGGTGTCTTTGGTTGACTGCATGGGGGGCATCCCTGCACGGCCTCTTTTTCTATATATATATATATATATATATCTCTGAATGGCCAGTAGGTGGCCTGTAAATGCACTAATGGTGATGTATGGGGGACACAATAAGGCTACAATGGTGGTGCATACCTTCAGCCTTGGTGCATGGGCACTCCCTATCTCCCACAGTTCTCTTTCTCTCTCTATATTTCTCTCACTCTCTCTCGCTCTCTCTCTCTCTAAATCCAGCCACTAGGTGGCTTACATATAATATATATATATATATAAAAGGTAAGTGGGTTGTGGTGAATGCTTGGGCTTAGTTGTGTATAGGGAAGTTTTCTCACTTTGTATAACTCTCTCTTGGGTCATGAATGTAAACCATTCATATACTCTCTACAATAGCCAATAGTTGGCTTCAAAGGGGTAAAAGGGTGTTTAGTGTGTGGGGTGTAAAAAGTGTGGTGGGTGTGTGTGTTGAAAATTACTAACTATATGTGTATATTAGGCGCACTATATATATATATATGTTAGGGTAAAAGTTGGCCATGCATGTGGCCAAGGGGTGCTCCCTAATGTATATGCATACATTTTATGTCACAAGGTGTATATCAAGCCAAGTGTGTTAAGAAAATAAATGAGAATTGTGCAAAGGTTTAGAAAAATAGCATCTAGTACGTGATGTTCGAATCTATAGAAATATGCCATATCTGGGGGCCTTACTAACATATGCAGTCTTAATTGGTGGTGGAAGAGTCGGTTTCTGGTTTAGAGGCTTCCCGACACTACTATGCGTGAGTATGGTTTCATGCCGGGGTTTCACCATTTAACTATGATTTAAAGAAAAAAATTTCTAGTCTAATTTTCAAGTGACGGTCATTCTAGTCCTATTAGGGATGTAATGTAGTCTATTTAGAAAAATCAGGGGTATTACGTAAGGTCTCAAGGTTAGAGTAGAACAAGGAAATGGAGAAAAAGGATGGATTGTGTCAACTAATGGGAATCTTAAGTGCAAATATAGGATTTATGTGGCTAACACTGATGGTTTGAAGAAGAAAATTTGGACGTTGCTAAGTTTGTGGCTAAGTGTCTCACTTGTCAACAAGTGTCAAGCATAATTTTAGAGTACATTGATTCAGTTAATTTTAAGGGCATATTTTGAGAATTTATTACAATTGTATATCTTGGGAATAAAGTGCAGTTAATCTATTAGATTTTTATTGAAGCTATGGAAATTAATTATTTTTCGGGAGTCACAGTTTGAAATATATTGGTGTATAAGGAGTCAATTATAAATGGACATTCGGAGACAATGGGTGAAGTCAAGATATTCTTCAAGGTCAAACTATTTAATTTATTAATGGTCTAGAAAATTTGGATTGTAACAGCAGAGGCAGAACATCAACCTCTCAACATCTTAGGAGGAATACTACAACCACTACCCCTAGTGAAAAAGAAATAAGACCACATAACAATGTACTTCATAGTAAAATTTGGGAAAACTTACCAACGTTACAATATTATATGGTGATTGCTGATGATCTGGCCAAGTCAGCGCGTTGCATTCCAATGAAGACGTGATAATATAAACACTGGTAGTGTGATAATAGTGGGGTAGAGACCCTCGTTTAGTGTCTTAATTCTGGAGAAATTTGAAGAAAATTTAGGAACTCAAATAAAACTAAGTACAACCTATTATCATCAAATAGATGCTCATTCATAAAAGGTAATATAGAGATTATAACTTGAATGTTCAAAAGAGTTTTAAGTGAATACTTACCCTTATTAGAATTCACATATAATGATAATTATCAGTCAAGTACTAAGTTAGTGACATTTGAAGCATTGAATGGTCGACCCTGCAGGGCACCGAATTGTCGAGTAGAAGTTAAGAGAGAATCAAATCTATAGACTTGACATTATTCAAGAAACCACTGACAAGATTCAGTTAAATTAGGGACGACTGAGACTTTCTGAGAGTGGGCAAACTAATTATGTTAATCGTCGAAGACAACCCTTGAAATTCAAAGATGGTGATTGGGTGTTTTAAAAATTATACCTTGGAAGGGAATAGTGTAATTTGGAAAGAGAGAAAAGTGGGTACATGTAACCTTTTCAAATCAGCAAGTGAGTTGGAGCCGTTGCTAATCAGTTACATTTATTTATCAGAATGCGCAGTGGAAGCAGGGTAAATTTCGAGGATGAAATTTTTTTAAGGAGGTTAAACTGTAATAACCTGAAATTTTGTGAAAATTTTAAAAATTTTTATTGTTAGACCTATAGTAGTTTTATTAGTATTGGCGATGATTTAAGAATATGCATAACTCTTACATTTTTCTTGCGCATTAGTATAAATGATGATTCAATTAATTAGAACGATGAGTTAATGGGAGGCATTGATTTTATAAAGCTATTAGTGCATGCTAGACAATGGAATATTAGGTAAAGGAGTGTGGAGTGATCGGCTAGAGAGCATTATGGGGATGAATTGTCAAACTATAGCCTTGCATGCCATAGGTGGCAAATTATAATGCCTCCTCATGTGAAGCTAGTAAGTGTCCTATGAGGTGTCAAATTATCAGACTTCTTCCCATGCAAACCAACAAGTGTTGAGATGAAATGGCAAAGTCTAAGGCTATTCTAGCACCTAGGAAGTCATTTGGCCAAGACCATCTCACAATTGCACTAAACAAAGCAAGAGCAAAAGAAAAAAGAGAGAGAGAGAGAGAACCAAGAGGGAGAGGAAGAAAAGGAGGAGTTGCTGCCATAGGAAAGCCAAGGGAGAAGGTGAGAAAGGAGCTCACGGGTGAAGCATCCAACCTTCACAACCAAGGTATAACCACTCTCGCTGTAAAATAGGATCACAAACTGCACCTTTCCTTGCAATAGGATCACAGATAAAGGGAGTTACAGGTTGCTGCCCAGAAACTAGCATGGGCAGCAACTTTCAGACTCTGTTTTCAAGGCCTAAACAAGGTCTGATCATAGTTCCAAGACCATAGTTGGAAAGAACACGAAAAACCCTTCAATTTAGGCTCAAAGTTTGCTTTTTTTGGTTGAAAATTGATTGAGAAAACACATATTAAAGTCTGGGTTCTGGGTTGGTGCAAACTAGTTGTGGCAGCAAACTTTCAGAGCCCTTTTGGGGACTCAAAATTGAACAAAAATTAGTTCTACGCAAATGGTTAGAACAGGTTCGAAAAGAGCTTCACTTTAGACATAAAATTCACATGGTTGGGTTTAGAAATGAAGGAGATATGTTGGTTTAAAGTCTGCAAAGAAAAATCTACTACAGAGGCAGCTATAGTGATATGATTTTGTTGATAATTGACATATTTAAAAATGTTATTTGAAGATGAATCTTTGAACACTTGAAATTTGAGTTATAATTGTCATTTGGGTTTTGTTCTATCTCAAAAATATTGAATATTTGAATTATAATGAATTTTTAAAGTTAGACTCTTATTGCTGAATTCTGAGGCCCTAAGCTACGACCCCTGATTTGACAACACATTTGACCAAGTTAGAGTACTCAAAACCTCATAAAAATTTTAATGTAGCTATTAGAGATGGGTGAGATTTTGTACCAAATTGCAAGTCAGTTTGATGTTGTTTGCCTATGTTTAGAACCTCTCAAAGATGGATCATCTGCTGCAAAAATTAGATTTCAGCAGCATTGCCCTATTTTGTACAATACAAAAGAAATAGCTAAATTGACTTAGTAGATATGAAATTTGGTATGGATATTTCCTAAAAGGTCTATTTTCATATCCCACAATTTTTGGGATTTATTGCTACAGGCTTATGAAGTTATGTCCATTTTACCAGACCTAGCTTAGAATTGACAGCTCAGACGACTTAAGAGATGTTGGTATTAAAGTGGCATAAGCTATTAGAGTTTGGCAAAATTGTTCTAGGACTTTATTCTCAACATAATAAACCTTTATTTTGGAGAGTTTCATAAATAGTAGACATGGTTATCATTATCAAGTTACTTTCAAAAATTGAACTCTAGCCATACTAGGAAGTTTTTTTAGCAATGGCTCAATTTTTATTAATTCTTAAGTTATGGACTTAATAGAGTTAATGGGCATACTCTGGAGATCTTACCAAGAAAGTAAAACGCATTTGAGATTGGGCACAAAAATCGAGAATGCCATCGAGCTAGCCAAATAGTTTTCAGGTAGGGAATTGCATGTCCTTTAGAACACATGCCTATTTTCTTTTATTAAATTTGTTACAAATGAATGTTCTACTATGTTTTTGTATTATGCAAACTATGTGTCTGATTTTAGCTTATATCATGAACTACATAAATTACTTGTATCATTCGCATGTTTGTATCACTAGAGAGGAATAAGGGTGGAACAACCGAAATGTTAAAAGATCCCCGAAATTGTATCGTGGGTGAACCTGAACAGCTGGTATACATGGCTACCATAGGTCAACATTCATTGGCTTGATACGGGCTAGATGATCATGGGTGGGTCTCTTTGACTTGATGAAGGAGGAGTATCATGGGTGAGCCCATTGGCTTGAATAGGCCCAGGTAGGATATTCCTGTATGATCCTAAAGAGTTGAGAAAGAAAACTGTGCAGATCATATGCATGTCATTCTATTCTATGCTTGCACTGCTATTTTGTTGCATTACTCTATGCAAATCTATGTACTTTGGGAGCTGTAGAGTCCCTACTGAGCCTCATAGCTCATTTCTATTTTATAGGACACTTTTCAGGAATTGAGGCATCAACTGGATTTCCAAGGAAATGAACACGGGAATAAATCCATTGCTATCTTGTGCCATTGGCGAGTCCTCGTTATTTTGTTCTCTTTGGGTTGTAACCATAATGAGATGTGAACATTGAAGTATCGATAGTTTTCTCTCATGACGTAATCCCGCTTTGCATAACCTTTTGGATTGCAAAAGATCTGTGATCATAGTGAATTGGTGACTTTAACCCCTTGTCCCGATCTAGAGAGAGAGAAGTGGGTCGTGACATGCTCTTTCAGAGGGCACTAGACAGTTCACTAGATAGCTAGTGAGACTAATGATCTCTATTATGCATGTGGTTCGAGAGTTCCATAAGATCGCATTTCATTCATTTCATCATGAGATCTAAATTTACATAATTGCTAATGTATGGATGTATATTTACTTTTCAAATGTCTAATACTTTTAATCCACTTGCTATTATCCTTGGGCAAAACAAACTTACTAGCCCAAATTATGTGGACTAGAAAAAAAATCTTGATATTGTGCTTATAGCTGAAGGGTACATATATATCCTTACCTAGCCCTATCCTGATATGCCAGGGGCTACTGCTCCTCAAAATGAGGTAGAAGTATATCAGAAGTGGTAGAAGGCTGATAAGATGTCTTGTTGCTACATATTGGCATCTTTGTCAAATGTGTTGCAACATTAACATCAAAATATGCCTATTTGTAGCACCCTGAGCACTCGAAAAAAATACACAAGTGAGAAAAATACAGTACACTCTCATTAAAATTCATCCTCCTAGAAGGACGAGTGCAACTATGTTTGAATTAGAAATTGATTTGAATAAGGGCCTTTGAAAAAAGTTTGGAGTCGCTACCTAACTTAGTTAAGGTGAGTTAGGCCACCTAAAACTAGGTGCAATCCGAATATTAGAGTTAGGGTTTTTGAAAAGGTTTTGGAAAACTTCCTCAAGAGAGGTTTTTTTTTTTGGGATAAAACAGGTTGTTTGACAACTTCTGGAAAGGTTTAAGTTCATTTTGAAAATAATGATTCTAGGTTTGGAGGTTGGTTATTGTCGCGCCCAGATTTTTTGCACTCGAGGAATACACACACAAGTGGAAAAAATACTGTACTCTCTCATTAGAATTCACCCTCCTAGAAGAATGAGTGCGACTAGGTTTAAATAAAAAAGATTTGAACAAAGGGCTTTTAGAAAAAGTTTGGAGTCGCCACCTAACTTGATTAAGGTGAGTTAGGTCACCTAAAAATTAAGAATAATCCGAAGACTACACTTAGGGTTTTTGGAAAACAATTTTGAAAATATCTCCTCAAGAGAGGGTTTTTAGGAAAACAGGTTGTTTGGCAACCTTTGGAAACAATTTAGCCCTTTTTGAAAAATAACTCCATTTGGTCTATGAAAACAATGATCCTAGGTTTGGAGGTTGGTTACGTATAGGGAAGACGCACTAAGCTATCACCCTACCCCGCCCTTTTGGTACCTACATGTCAATCTATCCTAGATTCACCTATAAGAGTCTTTAACTAACTAATGTTCAATCCTATCCACCTTGGAAAGCAATGCTTGAAAAGAAACTAACATGATGCATGATATGCAAGTGTAAGGAAAGAGAATTGAAAAATAGATTTGGAAATAAATTTGAGAAGAATTTCATTTTAGAAGAGATTTGAAATTGGAATTGAAAAGAGATTTGCAAAGAGTTATGAACTTGGAAATTGGAAACAATGTTGTAGGATTGGAGATTAGAAAGAAGTTATAGAAATAGAAATTTGAAACATGTTGTGGAATTTGAGATTTGAAAAATGTTGTGACCGCGCCCATGAGGGTTGCCTACGTATCCTTTTGGAGGAATCAGGTCAGTCGTAGTTCGGACCGGAGTCCGATTGAAAATAGAAGAGTTGATTTGAAGAAGGAGCTTGAATTGGAAATTGAATTAGAAGATTAAGATATTGAACCTTGAATAGAGGATTGAAAATTGGAATTTGAAATTTTTGCAATTGAAAAGATTGAATTTTGATTTGAAAAAGTAGAACTTGGAAAAATTTAGACTTGTTTTGGAAAGATGGAGGTTTAGGAAACCTAGACTTAGGAAAGGGAAGAAACTTAGGAAAGATTCGACTTGACTTGGAAGGTTTAGGAGATTAGGAAAGATTGGATTTAGGAAATGTTTGAATTAGGAAAAGGTCCGACTTGGGAAAGTTTCGAATTATGAAAGTTTCATCTTTGGGAAGTTCCAAATTAAGAAAGTTTCGATTTGGAAAATTCCGTTTTAGGAAAGTTTTCGAAATAGGAAAGTTTTAGAATTAGGAAAGTTTTGAAATAAGAAAGGTTTTGAAATAGGAAAGTGTTGAATTTAGAAATGTTTTGAATTAGGAAGGTTTAGCTTAAGAAAGGTTTAGAATTTAGAAAGTTTTAAGTTAAGAAAATTTTGAATTTTGGAATGTTTTGAAATAGGGAAGTTTTGAAAGTGGGAAAGTTTAGGAAACAAGGAAGTTTTGAAAATAAGAAAGTTTTGAGTTTAGAAAGCTTTAGATTTGGAAAAATTTGAAATTTAGAAAGTTTAGGATTTAGAAAGTTTTAGGGTTTTAGAAAATCTTGAGATTAGGAAAGGTTTGAGTTTAGGAAAAGTTTGAAAACTTAGGTTTGAAAAGTTAAGATTTGAAAAGAAGGTAGAATTAGGAAAGATTTGAAACTTGAATTTTAAAATTTAGGAACGATTTTTATGTTCAAGTTTTGGAAACTTAAGATTTAAGAAAGTGGAAGTTTAGGAAGGAATTGAATTAGAAAAGATTTGGATTAGAAAGGGATTGGATTTTGTTTCTAAAAGGGAAGGTTTGATTTTGTTTTTAAAAATGAAGGATTGGATCTAGTTTCCTAAACGGGAAGATTGGATTTGATTTCCTAAAGGGAATATTTGATTTGACCAGGATTTGGAAAGGGAGATTCTAGAAACCCTAGATTTGGAAAATTATAGTTTCGACGTAGAAAACAGGTTTTGGAAACATGTATAGTTTGGATGTAAAAACAAGAGGTTTTGGAAACCTAGGTTTGGGGCAAAGTTTGAAAATCATGTTTTTGGAAAGAAAATTAGGGTTTCCTAATTGTGGGTTCTAGGGCTTGACTTGGGCTCTAAGGAAAAAGGATTTTTGGAAAGTGCATTTTTGGAAATGAAGGTTTTCTAGAAGGGAATCCTAGGGAGGAGTTTCTAGAGGGAAGAGTTTTTGGAAAGTAAATTTGAAGAGAGAGTTTTTGGAAAGAGATTTTTAAAAAGAATGAGTTTTTAGAAAGTGTGTTTTTGGAAGAAAAATCCTAGAGGGGAGTTTCTAAAAGGGAGATTTTGGAAAGAAAGTTTTTGGAAAGATTTTTGGAGAGAGTTTTTCTAGGAAAGAGACCTAGGGAACGTTTTTGGAAAGTGGACTTTGAAGAGAGCGTTTTGGAATGAAAAAGGGAGCTTGAAAAAATAGATCTTTGGAGGGAGTTTTTGAAAACAATTTTGGAAAGAAGAGTTTTAGGAAAGTATATTGAAATAGAGATTTTTAAGAACAGATTTTTGAAAAGAGAGCTTTTTTGGAAAATGTAAAAGATCTCACTTTCCTAAAACGATTCTAACCATAAGAAGGCTAGAACCACTTTAGGAAAGCGGTTTTGAAAACAACAAGATTTGAAAATATGGACCATATTGGTCACTTTGAATGTAACACTTTCCTAAAGCAACCCTAGCCATGAAAAGGTTAGAATCACCCTAGGATTGTGATTTTGAAAACATGTTTTGAAAAAGGAGATTTTGACGCAATTTTGAAAACAAGTTTGAAAATGATTTTGAAAACAACTTTGAAAACGACTTTTGGAAGATGCAAGACCATAATATGCACAATGCAATTTTGGGGTCATGAACATAAAAGGTTAAGGCTTCATCACATAATCAAGGGGGCCGAACCCACGTGGTCTCTGGTTAGACTAGAAGAAAGCCCCCGACACGGTAACTCTCCAATAGCCCAATCCTACACATGGACCTGGAATCCCCTTGTTTCAAGCATGCAAAGAAAAGGAGGGGGGGGGGGGAAAGAGATGGGGGATTAAAATAGAGAAAACCCAAGTGGGTTAGGAGAAAGAAGAGAGAGGGGGAAGTGCGGAAACTTAAATGGAGAACCTACCTTGTATCTTGTTTATTTTCCGCACCTTGCTTTCTTCGGTCTTCGGTCTTCGTCTTGATCTTCGTCTTCAATCTTCAAGAGTTGTCTTCAAGCTTCAAACTTTAGATTGCAACTCTTCAAGTCTTCGAAGGAGGGTTGAAGGTTAGTGTATGAGTGTATGGGGGTGTGTATGAGTGTATAGGAGGCTAGGGTTTAGTGCATGGTGGCTGGGGTTTGGAAAACCTAAGGAGGCTAGGGTTTTGGGAGTATTCGAGCCCTGTATATCGAATTATATGATTTTTAGACTGAATTGATGGATCCTCTTCACGTTGGAGGAGGCTCTGTATTTATAGAGGTTGGACAACAGTGGCGCCTGTTACGGTGGCGTCAGGCCAGAATTTACACTAGCGCCACTAGGAGTGGCGCCAGGCCAATTTTTGGCTTAGCGCCACTACTAGTGGCACCAGCCATTTAGGAAATATTTAAGGTCAGCAAGTAACGTATCTTTGACTAGATCTGGGCGCCTGTACTAGTGACTATCATGCAATTTTTAGCCTGACTTCACTAAAAGTGACTCCGGAAAGTTCGGGAATGATTTGAAGGAGCCGGGAATGACCCGGAAGGCAGGAAAAGAGCAGGAATACTTAAAATAGTGTCCTGGAGGTATTTGACTTGAGAAATGAGGATAAGATAGGTCGAAAAGGTTGACTGGGCCTTTAGGGGCAAAACGGTCAATTGGACCAGGAAACTGCCGGGACAGACTCGGACTGTCCTGGAAGAAGACTTGGGATCTAGAAACATTATTTAGAATGTTCCCAAAGGTTGCCGATTTGATACCCAGAGCCGGTGTGGTCGGAAAAGGAGACCGGCCCACTAGAGGCAAAACAGTCATTTTGTACCGGGTTTGCCGGAACTGACTCGGAATGATCCGGAAAGATAAGGAAAGGTTAAGAATACTATAAGAAGCAATCTCAGGAGATTACTGGTTTGATACCCAGAGCAGGTGTGGTTCCCGGGGCATTCAGATGCCTAGGGGCAAAATAGTCGTCGTGACCGGAAAGTCTCGGAAAATGTCCAAAGGGCAGTTTGGTCATTTTTCACCGAAGTGGGCTAACAGACACTGGTGTTGACCTGGGTTTTGAGTGTTTCCACCACTCTGACGGCGGTTGTCGTGACACAGGAGTTTGTAGGCAATTCCCTATATCGACCTATTTGTGAGTATTTTCGCTACTCTAACGGTTGTGATATTTACCAGTATTTTCGCTACTCGGACCGTCTCAAGGAATAAACTGTCTCGAGAGTGGAATTGGAAAGGGGACTTATCGTCTTTGAAAAGACATGCCTGAGTTAGAACCGTCTCGAGGAATAAACTGTCTCGAGCGTGGGATTAGAAAGGGGACTTACCGTCTTTGAAAAGACGTGCCTGAGTTGGAACCGTCTCAAGGAATAAACTGTCTCGAGACTGGGATTGGAAAGGGGACTTACTGCCTTCGAAAAGACGTGCCTGAATTGGAACTGTCTCGAGGAATAAACCGTCTCAAGAGTGGGATTGGAAAGGGGACTTACTGCCTTCGAAAAGACATGTTTGAATTGGAATTGTCTCGAGGAATAAACTATCTCGAGAGTGGGATTGGAAAGGGGACTTACCGTCTTCGAAAAAACTTGCTTGAGTTGGAACCGTCTCGAGGAATAAACTGTCTCGAGAGTGGGATTGGAAGAGGACTTACCGCCTTCGAAAAGACGTGCCTCAGTTGGAACTGTCTCGAGGAATAAACTGTCTCGAGAGTGGGATTGGAAACGGGACTTACTGCTTTCGAAAAGACGTGCCTGAGTTGTCGAAAAAACGTGCCTGAGTTGGAACCGTCTCGAGGAATAAACTGTCTCGAGAGTGGGATTGGAAAGGGGACTTACCGCCTTCGAAAAGACGTGCCTGAATTGGAACCGTCTCGAAGAATAAACTGTCTCGAAAGTGGAATTGGAAAGGGGACTTACCGCCTTCGAAAAGACGTGCCTGAATTGGAACCGTCTAGAGGAATAAACTGTCTCGAGAGTGGGATTGGAAAGGGAACTTATCGTCTTCGAAAAAACATGCCTGAGTTGGAACCGTCTCGAGGAATAAACTGTCTCGAGAGTGGGATTGGCAAGGGGACTTACCGCCTTCGAAAAGACGTGCCTAAGTTGGAATCGTCTCGAAGAATAAATTATCTCGAGAGTGGGATTGGAAAGGGGACTTACCGCCTTCGAAAAGACGTGCCTGAATTGGAACCGTCTCGAGGAATAAACTGTCTCGAGAGTGGGATTGGAAAGGGGACTTACCGTCTTCGAAAAAACATACCTGAGTTGGAACCGTCTCGAGGAATAAACTGTCTCGAGAGTGGGATTGGCATGGGGACTTACCGCCTTCGAAAAGACGTGCCTAAGTTGGAACCGTCTCGAGGAATAAACTATCTCGAGAGTGGGATTGGAAAGGGGACTTACCGCCTTCGAAAAGACGTGCCTAAGTTGGAACCGTCTCGAGGAATAAACTATCTCGAGAGTGGGATTGGAAAGGGGACTTACCGCCTTCAAAAGGACGTGTCTGAATTGGAACCGTCTCGAGGAATAAACTGTCTCGAGAGCGGGATTGGAAAGGGGAGTTACCGTCTTCGAAAAAACATGCCTGAGTTGGAACCGTCTCGAGGAATAAACTGTCTCGAGAGTGGGATTGGAAAGGGGACTTACCGTCTTCGAAAAGACATGCCTGAATTGGAACCGTCTCGAGGAGTAAATTGTCTTGAAAGAAGGATTGGAAAGGGGACTTACCGCCTTCGAAAAGACGTGTCTAAATTGGAACCGTCTCGAGGAATAAACTGTCTCGAGAGTGGGATTAGAAAGGGGACTTACCGCCTTCGGAAAGACGTGCTTGAATTGGAACTGCCTCGAGGAATAAATTGTCTCAAGAGTGGGATTGGAAAGGGGACTTACTGTTTTCAAAAAGAAGTGCCTGAGTAGGAACCGTCTCGAGGAATAAACTGTCTCGAAAGTGGGATTGGAAAGGGGACTTACCGCGTTCGAAAAGACGTGCCTAAGTTGGAACCGTCTCGAGGAATAAACTGTTTGGAGAGTGGGATTGGAAAGGGGACTTACCGCCTTTGAAAAGACGTGCCTGAATTGGAACCGTCTCGAGGAATAAACTGTCTTGAGAGGGGGATTGGAAAGGGGACTTACCGTCTTCGAAAAAACATACCTGAGTTGGAACCGTCTCGAGGAATAAACTGTCTCGAGAGTAGGATTGGCAAGGGGACTTACCGCCTTCGAAAAGACGTGCCTGAGTTGGAACCATATCGAGGAATAAACTATCTCGAGAGTGGGATTGGAAAGGGGACTTACCGCCTTCGAAAAGACGTGCCTGAATTGGAACCGTCTCGAGGAATAAACTTTCTCGAGAGCGGGATTGGAAAGGGATCTTATCGTCTTCGAAAGACGTGCCTGAGTTGGAACCGTCTCGAGGAATAAACTGTCCCGAGAGTGGGATTGGAAAGGGGACTTACCGTCTTCGAAAAGACGTGCCTGAATTGGAACCGTCTCGAGGAATAAATTGTCTTGAAAGAGGGATTGGAAAGGGGACTTAGCGCCTTCGAAAAGACGTGCCTGAATTGGAACCGTCTCGAGGAATAAACTGTCTCGAGAGTGGGATTAGAAAGGGGACTTACCGCCTTCGGAAAGACGTGCCTGAATTGGAATTGGAAAGGGGACTTACTGTTTTCACAAAGATGTGCCTGAGTTGGAACCGTCTCGAGGAATAAACTGTCTCGAAAGTAGGATTGGAAAGGGGACTTACCGCCTTCGAAAAGACGTGCCTAAGTTGGAACCGTCTCGAGGAATAAACTGTCTCAAGAGTGGGATTGGAAAGGGGACTTACCACCTTCGAAAAGACGTGCCTGAATTAAAACTGTCTCGAGGAATAAACTATCTCAAGAGTGGAATTGGAAAGGGGACTTACCGTTTTCGAAAAGACGTGCCTGATTTGGAATAGATTTACCATCTCGAGGAATCAGCTGTTTCGAGAGAGGGATTGGAGTCGGAAAGGAAAGGACAATGCCCCTAACGGCATTTTGGTTATTTTGCCTCTTTTTGGGCCTGACGAGCCCGCGAAGCGATGGACACACGGGATTTGGACTTAGAGAGTGTGTTTCGGTTGGAATACGCCCACAGTGACTTGAAAACAAGTCTGGACGGAGTGTAGACTGCCGAGCGGTCAAAAATGGGGTGCTTACAGTTATGTATAGGAAAGATGCACTAGGCTATCACCCTATCCTGCCCTTGCGGTACCTACATGTCTATTCACTTTAGGTTCACTTAATTAGAATCTCCAATTATCCAGTGTCCACTACTATCCACTTTCAAAAAAATTTTGAAAAAATGTTTGATATGAAAATGCAAGAAAGAAATTTGATTTTGAAAGTAAATTTGAAGAAATGATTTGAGATTTGACAGAAGTTATAGGAATTGAAAACTTGAAAAAGGTTATAGAATGAAAATTAAAAATGATTGTGACCGCACCCATGAAGGTTGCCTATATATTCCTTTTTTGATAATCAAGTCAGTCGTAGTTCGGACTCGGGATCCGATTGAAAATAGACACTTTGAGGTCGTTGGGAAGTTTGATTTGATAAGACTTGATTTGAACTTTGATTGGAAGATTTAAAATTAAACTTTGATTTAAAATTAACTTTGAAGTTGATTTTAATTTGAAATTGAACTTGAGGATCTGAAATTAGCTTTGAAGTAGAATTTGGACTTATTTTAAAAAGCTTGAATTGAACTTTGAAATCATCTTGACTTAGATTGAAGTTTGCAAACCATCTTGGTTTAGAAAAAAGTTTTAGAAAAGAGTTGAAGTCATCCTAACTTTAGGTTTAGGGGTGAACTAAAGTTTTGACATCTTAGGACTTAGGTAACCTAGGGTTGAAGCATACAATTGAAATAGAAAGTTTTGATTTTAGAAAGTTTCAATTTAGAAAAGATAGAATTTTGGAAAGATTGGAAACAGTTTGATTTGATTTAGAAACACTTGATTTGGAATGGTTGGAAAAGATTTAAGTTGAAAAAATTTAGAAAGTTAGGGTTTAGGAAAGATTGGATTTTGAAAAAATTTGAATTAAAAAAGTTTCAAAATAGGAAAGTTCCAATTTAGAAAATTGCCAAATTAGGAAAGTTTCATTTGAGGAAAGTTTTCATTTTAGGAAATGGTTGATTTTGGAAAGATTTGAATTTGGAAAATTTTAAATTTAGAAAGATTTAAATTTTGAAAATACATGGAAGTTTTGAAATTAAGAAATGTTTAAAAGTTTGAAATTAAGAAAGATTTAAAAGTTTAAAATTTAGAAAGTCAGGATTTGGAAAATATCGAAATTAAGAAAGATTTGATCTCTATTTCCTAAAATTGAAGATTGGATTTTATTTACAAAAAATAGATGATTTGATTTTGTTCTCAAAATTGGAGGATTTGATTTTGGCTTCCTAAATTGAAAATTTTGATTTGACATAGAATTAGAAAGGTTGAGTTTTGAAAATTTTCGATTTGGAGATCTATGATTTGGTAGGAAAAGAGGTTTTAAAAATCTATGATTTGATGTAGAAAATAGTTTTGAAAACCTATAATTTGAGGCATAATAGAAAGTCAATATTTTATAAAAGGAATTAGAGTTTCCTAATCATGGATTTTATAGAAAATTGATCTTTGAAAAGAGTATTTAGGAAGTAGATTTGCAAAACTATTTAGAAAGATATTTGAATATGAACTTTTGCAAACCTCTTGAATATCTCACTTTCCTAAAACGATTCTAACCATGAAAGGATTAAAACCATTCTAGGGTTGTGATTTTAAAAACAAACTAGCGTTTGAAATATGGACTATAATGATCACATTGAATATAACACTTTTATAAAACAATCCTAACCATGGAATAGCTAGAATCACTTTAGGATTGGGATTTTGATAAAAACAATTTAGGGTTTGAATCCAAGATTTGGACCTTGATAGTCACTTTGAATGTAACACTTTCCTAAAACAACCCTAATCATGGAATGGCTAGAATCATCCTAGGAGTGTGATTTTGAAAACAAGTTTGACAGAAGGAGATTTTAAATACAAGTTTTGAAAGAGAACTTTGATACAAGTTTGAAAACAATTTTGAATGCAATTTTAAATGCAAGGCATGAACATGACAACTACAATACAATAGGGAAATGATTATACAAGGTTAGGCATCACCACATAATCAAGGGGGCCGGACCCATACCATCAAAGGTTAAATTAGAAGAAAGCCCACAGTATGGTGACTTTCAACAATCCTTCCTAGGTATGAATCAGGGAGTCCCTTGTTTCAAGCATATAAGAAGAGGAAGTAGAAGATGAGGATTAAAATAGAAGAAAACCCAAATGGGTTAAGAGAGAGAAGAGATAGGGTGATTACATAAAAGTAAATAAAAACCCAACCTCATAGTCTTCTTGCTTTGATTGCTTGGTGTGCTTTACTTGACTTGAACTTTAAGGGCTTTGAAGATGTAGCACTTGATCTTCAATGGATGTTTTTAGGCTTGTGTTTGAGTGTATAAAGTATATAGAGGCTAGGATTTGAGTGTATAGAGGTTAGGGCTTGAAGAGGCTTGAGAGAATTAGGGTTTGGAGAGACTTTCAGCCTTGTTTTTAGAGAGACAGAATTTTTGGGCTGACTTTGCAAACCCTTTTTACAGAGAGGAAGGGTTTGTATTTATAGGCAATTGAAATGACCTTGGCGCCTGTTGCAGTGACGCCAGGATAAATTTTTCATTAGCGCCACTACTAGTAGCGCTAGCTACTTAGAAAAGTTTTAAGGCGGCAAGAAATATATCTTTTGACCTTTGAGATGCAAGGCAAAATATTTGAGCGCCTATCCTAGTAACTACCATGCAATTTTTGGCTTGGCTCCACTAGGAGTTACTCCAGAAGGTCTAGGAATGATCCAAAAGGTCGAGGATAGACAGGAACTCTTAAAAGAGTGTCCTAGAGGTAACGAACTTAAAAAACAATGCCAGAATATTTGGAAAGGTTGACCAGCTCACCAAGGGCAAAACGATCATTTGAACCAAGAAAACAGCGGAATGGACCCAGAGTGACCCGTTGGAAGACCTGAAGGTTGGAAACACTTAAGAGTGTTCCAAGGGGTTGCCAATTTGATACCCAGAGCCAGTGTGGTTAGAAAAGACGATCGGTTCACTAGGGGCAAAAATATCATTTTGCAGTGGGCTTACCGAAATAGACTCAAAATGATCCAAAAAGGTATTGAAAGGTTGAGAATACTATTTGAAGCATCCTTAGAAGGTTACCGGTTTAATACCGAGACCTGGTGTGGTTTCCGAAGGCGATCAGATACCTAGGGGCAATCACTTTGATCAGATGATCTTAGAATTGATCTAGAACTTATTGGAAGGCACTTAAATGTGTCAAATTGTCTTTGGGACAATCTTGGAAGGGTGGACTTACCACTCTGAGAACTTAGGCACTTTCTTGAGAAGCAAACCGAAAGGGCCCAAAGGGTAGTTTGGTTATTTTTACCGAAGTGGGCTTGCAAGCACTAGTGTTGACCCAGGTTTTAAATGTTTTCATCACTCTGATAGTGAGTGATGAGTTAGTTTTCAAAGGTATCCCGTCCTTCGATAAACATGCCACAGCTAAGAGGCGTGTTTGGTCTCGTGACATAGGGGTTTTGTTGGCAATTCTTAATGTCGACCTGTTTACGAGTGTTTTTGACATTCTAACGGTTGTGATGCTTGTAAGTGTTTCCATTACTCTGACAGTGTACATTCATTCAAGAGATTACCTAATCTCGGGAAGTTACTGGATGGTCTTGTCGTATAAGGGATCAACTTTCTGGAAAGATGTGTCAGATAACTAATATTCTACATTTGTAGTCTAGCAGGTGCTAAAAGTGAATCGTTCTACCGTCTTGAGGACTTGAGTTCTATCCCAGTTGACAAGTTTGAAGGGACTTATCGTTCTGAGGAGTTTTCTCAAAAAATGTGCTAGACTGGATGAACTTTTAGTCTAAGGGATTAACTTTCTTGAAAGACATGCCAGATTAAGTTTGCTTGACTTGGACTAGAATTGGAATTGTAATTGAGGTTGAAATAAAGACTTACAGTCTTTAGGAAGACGTGCTAACTGGAATTGGACTGAGTAATGCTGCAAAGGGCGTTTTAATCATTTTGCCTCTATTGGGGCCGATAAGCCTACGAAGCGATTAATTGACTGGATTGAGTCTGGAAAATTGGTTTGGACTTAAATGTGTCTGTGTCGGTTTGAATGTGAGTCCGGTCACATCAGAGATTGTCGAGCGAAAAAAAATGGGGTGCTTACACTATTGCTGCTGATATGCTTCAAAATCTCAAAGCAAGAGTGACCTGCTAAGCAGGAAGCCATAAGGAACCTACTTGACACCAAAATGGTCGAGGGGACTCCAGTCCGAGATCATGTTTTAAAAATGATTAATTTCTTTAATGAACTTGAGATTCTCATAGCAGAGATAGACAGGGAGTCCCAGATTGATATGATTCTTTAGTCCCTACCCAGTTCATTCAATCAGTTCAAGCTAAACCATTTAATGAACAAAAGAGATTTTTCCCTAGCTGAACTGATGAATGAACTCAAGACAGCTGAAGGAATTCTCATGACTAAAGGGAGCATTAACATGGTTCAAGCTAAAGTAAGTTATTCTAAGTATAAGTCGAAAGGCAAGAAGGCTGGGAAGAACAACAAGCTTAAGGGAACATCTTAAGGAGTGGCCAAGCCCAAGGTAGTTATTGGGGGCAACAAGTCTAAAGGGAAGTGTTTCCTTTGTGGCAAGACTAGGCATTGGAAAAGGAATTGCCCAAATGATTCCACTATAAAAGTGTAATCACAAGCTGTTAATTCACACTTCGTTAGGTTTAGAATGATGATAATTGCTTTATTTTAGTTAGTTTGGGTATAATTATATTTTTGTTTGACTTTGTAGGTTTTGAAATCTCAAAGGGTTGAAATGTAAGCAAAGGGTAATCAAGTTGAGGCTTCAGCGATCAAATCAGAGATGAAAATCCGACACTATCATGGGAGATTGGCCATGATGTTTTACTCTATGTCTGATTGAGTTGGATTTTTGTGGCATTAGAAAGAAGACTTCAAGATCTTCAGCTTTACCTCTAATGCACGTTAGCTGAATCGGCTTCTAAAGTGGTCAAAATTGAGCAAAAAAAATCTATGTGGCTGATGATTGTCCCAACGGCTGGGAGGACCGTCCCAACGGTCATAAACTATGCATTTTCACTTTTACCTAGCATCCCAACGGCTGGGAGGGACGTCCCAACGGTCAGAGACTATGCATTTTCACTTTTGCCTAGCATCCCAACGGCTTGAAGGACCGTTCCAACGGTCAGAGCCTTGTCCTCTAGAGTTTAGCCTACCGTCCCAAGAAGAGAGTTTGATAGGAGTGTTAAAGAGGCATATGAGATCCATAGGTTGGACAATCGTCGACTTACATGGTATTAGCCTATTAGTGTGCACCCATATTATATATCTAGAAGAGGAGGCTAAACTTGTACGCCAAATGCAAAGGTGATTAAATCCGAACATGAAAGAAGTAGTGAGAGGACAAGTATTAAAGCTTCTCGATACGAGTATTATATGCCCTATTGCCGACTCTTGTTAGGTTAGCCCAACCCAGGTTGTTTCGAAAAGGTCAAGGGTTACGGTAGTGAAGAATGAATCAAATGAACTTGTGCTAACTAGGGTCCAAACTAGATGGTGTATGTGTATAGATTATCATAGACTCAATGTTGTGACTAGTGAGGACTATTTCCCCCTCCCATTCCTTGATCAAGTCTTAGAAAAAGTCACGGGTAAGGCCTTCTATTATTTTTTAGATGGGTATTCTGATTATGACCAAATCGAAGTTGCACTAGAAGACCAGGATAAGACTACCTTTATATGTCTATTTGGCATTTATGCTTATAGGAGGATGCCCTTTGGCTTGTCCAATGTACCGGCCACCTTTCAAAGGTGCATGATGAGTATATTCAGTGACATGGTAGAGTAGATTCTAAAGGTCTTTATGGATGACTTTTCAGTCTATGGTGATACTTGTGATCTGTGCTTCAGAATCTAGAAAAAGTGTTAGCAAGATACGAGGAGAGCCATCTAGTTCTTAATTGGAAAAAGTGTCGCTTCATGCTGACACAAAGGATTATGTTAGGTCACATCGTTTCTAGTAAAGGGATAAAAGTAGACAAGGCAAAGATTAAACTAATCCAAAAACTTCCTCCTCCTAAAACTGTTAAAGATGTACGTTTGTTTTTTGGGGCATGCTGAGTTTTATCAGCGATTCATTCTAGCTTTTAGTAATATAAGTCATCCTATGTGCCATCTTTTGTCACGAGACGTTCCATTTGAGTGGATGTCGGCTTGCCAAGAAGCTTTTGATAAGCTCAAAGGGTTGTTAACCATTGCACCCATTATACAACCCCCAGATTCGTCTCTTCCATTTGAATTAATGTGTGATGCGAGTGATTTCGCAATAGTGGCTGTGCTAGGTCAACGTAATTACAAGAAACCATATATCACACACTATGTTAGTAAAACATTGAATGAAGCCCAAATCAACTACCCAACCGCCGAGAAAGAACTACTTGTTGTAATAGTTACTCTTGATAAATTTTGATCATACTTGATTGGCTTACTAGTTACAATATACACTAATTACGCCGCACTTAAGTACTTACTCACAAAGTAGGATGCTAAACGACAGTTGATCCGTTAGATCCTTCTACTCCAAGAGTTCAATATTGAAATCAACGATAAAAAAGGAGTAGAGAACATGGTAGCTAACCATTTGTCTCGTCTTCCCATAGAGCATCACTTGTTTCACCCTTTACCCATTAATGAACATTTTCCCGATGAGCATATTTTTCATATATGTGGTATTTTCACTGCTCCTAGTACTCCTTGGCATGCGGACATAGCCAACTTTTTGGCTATTGGTCAAATTCCTCCTCACTAGTCTAGACTTGATAAACAAAAATTCTTTCAGAATGCTAGGGTATTCTTTTGGGATAAGCCATTTTTATTTAAATACTGCCCTGAGCCAGTGATTCGTAGATGTGTTCCCAATGAAGAGTTCCAATCGATTATAGAACTCTGTCATTCTCATGCTTATGGCGGCCATTTTCATTTAAAAATATTGCTATAAAAATTTTACAAAGTGGCTTATATTGGCCCACCATGTTTCATAACGTCCATTCCTTTTGTACATTGGGAAGTCTTTCTAGGAAACAAATGATGCCCCTCAATCCTATAATAAGTCTCAAAATCTTTGATTGTTGGGGTATGGATTTTATGAGACCTTTTCCTAATTCTTTTGGGTGGAAGTTGTTGCCACTCGAACCAATGATCACTAGGTGGTGATCAAATTTCTAAAAGAAAATATCTTTTCACGATTCAGCATGCCTCATGCCATCATTAGTGATGAAGGCACTCATTTTTGTAATAGACCTGTGGGAGTCTTAATGCGTAAGTACGGGATTGTGTATGAGGTGGGTACATCATACCATCTGCAAACAAGTGACCATGTTAACCCCAACTGTAAGGATTGATCTTTGCGGTTAGTGGATTCTTTATGGGCTTACTGAACTGCATATAAGACTATTTTAGGCATATCTCCCTACCAATTAGTCTATGGCAAACCATGCCACCTTCCTGTTGAGGTGAAGCATTACGCATATTGGCCCATTCGGCAATACAATGGAAACCTATACAATGCCAGAATATATAGGAATCTCCAGTTGCCTGAACTGGAAGAGTTGCAGAATGACGCACACGAGAATGCGCAGATTTTGAAAGAAAAGATGAAACACCTTCACGACCAGCACATTAATTGAAAATCATTCATATGGGTCAAAAAGTCTTGTTTTATAACTCACGATTACACCTATTTCCAGGTAAGCTAAAAAGTAAATAGGCAAGACCATTTTTTGTGAAGGATGTGTCGCCACATGCAGCCATCAAAATCGAGAACCCACACAATGGCAATATGTTTAAGGTGAACGGGCACTGGCTTAAGCCATATCTCGAGAGCTTCATAGCTAAAGTGGAGAGTTTGATTCTCCATGATCCTCCACCATTTTGACTCTTCTTCTCCTCTTTTGTAGGTGTATCATAGTAAACTTCTAGTTTAGTTTTTTTTTTTTTTTTTTAGGTTCATAGTCTCGCATTGCAGACAATGCTCCATTCCATTTGGTGGGGGGGGGGGGGGGGGGGGGGGGGGGTGTATGCTCCGAGAGCGAGTTTTGTTTTTGTGATTTTGATAGTTGGGTTCGTTGGTTTTGATAGAGTTTGTTGAATTTTTTTTAGTTGTTTTATTATTATTTTGTTCTATTAGGTTTTGTTTTGTTTGGTGTTTGTTTTTAATTATTGTCTTGCTTCTTTGAAAAAAAAAACAAAAACAAGTATGGTGTTAAAAACTAAGCATGACCCAGACCGTCCCAACGGCTAGTCCAACCGTTCCAACAGTCTAAGGCCAACCGAGAGACACTTGAACCAGCGTCCCTGTCGCGCCCCGGTTTTTGGGTTTAAGGTCATTTCGGCTCGGAGATAAAAGCATGGAACTCTGTCACTAAAACTCATCCTCCTAGAAGGGTAAGTGCGACTAGGTTTGAATTGAAAATTTGTTTGATTATGGGCTTTTTAGAAACATAGGAGTCACCACCTAACTTGATTAAGGTGAATTAGGGCACCTAAAACTAAGTATTAATCACTTGATTAAAATTAGGGTTTTTGGAAAAGATTTTTGAAAATTCCCTCAAGAGAGGGGTTTTAAGGAAATAGGTGGTTTGGCAACCTTTGAAAAGATTTAAGCCCTTTTTGAAAATAACTCCATTTTGGTCTTTAAAAAACAGAAATCTATAATTCGGGGGTTGATTACGTGTAGGGAAGATATCCTAAGATCATCACCTTACCCCGCCCTTTCGATACCTACATGTCTAATCACCCTTTGTTCACTCACTAGAATAACTAGTTACCATTGTCCACTTAATATCCACTTTAAAGTTTTGAAAATAGGGCTTAGTCATCACCTTTCGGATGAATGATGCATGATGCAAGTTTTGGAAGAAGTTTGAAAATGTGGGAGTTTTGAAGGAGTTTGAAATGAGAACTTTGAATTGAATGAAAGTTTTTGAAAAGGGGATTAGATTTGAAATAGAAGTTATGACCGCACCATTTTAAGTAGCCTACATATCTCATTTGGCGAGAATTAGGTCATTCGTAGTTCGGGCAAGAACCCGATAGAAAATAGGCGCATTAGGGCCTTTGAAAAGTTTTGAAGACGGTTTGAGGTCTTTAGAAGGGCTAAAGATACTTTGTGGTCTTGAAAGCTTTGACTTGAAATTGGATGGCGAAGCGTTTGAAAATATTTTTGGATCAACTCAAAGGAGTTTTGGAAAACGCTTTGGAATGACTCAAGGGAATTTTGAAAATATTTTGAGGTCTTGTTTCGAAGGTCTTGGATATAAAGTTTGGAAGTGTTGAAAAGTTTCTTGAAAGAGGTTTTTGAAAATACCTAAGGGCTTTGGAACCCTAACATGGACAACTTTCGAGGTTGTTCTTAATATATCACCTTCCTTTGGAATCCCTAACTATGGAAAGGGTAGGGACACCTTAGGGTTGTGAGTTCTTGAAAACATTTTTAGGAATACTTTGAACATAGACTGTGAGGGATTTGAAAAGGTTATGGAGTAGGTTTTTGAAATTTCAAGAGAGTAGGAGGTTTTAGAAAAATGGGTAATGAGCATAACTTTAAATATAAGGGTCATTTAAAAAGGGGTCCTTGGGTTGGAACCTTGAAGTATAATAACCTAAGTTGGGTTGACCAATGGTTAGGGATGATCTAAGGTTAACTAACTAGGGTTTGGTTAACCAAGGGTCAAGTTAACCTAGGGTTAAACAATTAGGGTCAAGTTAACCTAGGGTTAGATAACTAGGGTCAAGTTAACCTAGAGTTGAACAACTATGGTCAAGTTAACCTAGGGTTGGATAACTAGGGTCAAGTTAACCTAAGGTTAACTAACTTGGGTTAGATTAACCTAGGGTTGGGCAACTACGGTCAAGTTAACCTAGGGTTGGATTGGGAGATGGTTTGAAAGATGATTTTATGCACTTTTGAAAGGGGTTTTAGAAAATAAATCATGTTATGCAAAGGACTTTGATTGACAATCTTTTTGAAGATCATTTTCATAAAATTTTAAATCTAGCCAAGAGTATGGTTTTTATGGTTGGTGTTTGAAAACCATTCCAAGGAAAGTTTTCTTTTGACCATGATAACCATTATCTTGACAAGAGTATGAAATTCAAGAATCAACATGGAGATGACAACTTTTGAAATACCATTTTTAATGCAAAGATGGAGAGAATGAATTTTTGAGAGCCATTTTTTGAGAAGAAGATTTTGAAAACCATCTTTAAAGAAAATCATTCCAACAAGTTAGGGTTTTCATGGCCAATGTAAAGGGAGACCACTCAAGAGAGGGTTCCATGGGGCCATTCCAACCACTAAACTTGAGAGAATAGAAAACTTAGGGATAAGAGAGTTTGAAAATCATTTTTATACAAATTGGAAGGTAATGACGCAAAATAGTGAGTTAGGGGGTTAATAGGGGATTTTCTAATGCATGATTTCTAAGGTCTCATCCTAAACTTCAAGGGACCAACTGTTAGAACCATTTTAAAATAAATATAAAGCTTGGAAATGGCATGGAAATAAGAGTAATGTAAACATTGTAGAATATAGTGAAAAGCATGACAATGAAACCAAGCACACAAGATATGATCAAGATAGTAATATACAAGGGATCATGAACACATACAAGGCTTTAGATTACACCATATAATCAAGGAACTCCTAGCCATACCATCTTAGAGTAGGCTAGTGAGAGATCCCCCACACGGTGGCTCCCACTAACTTTTCTCTGGGCATGAACTAAGAGACATTTTAGCTCAAGCATGTAAGAAAGAGGGGTTAAAGAAGGGGATTAAAATAGAGAATAGCCTAAGTAGGTTAGGAGGGAGAAGAGAAGAGTGGGGAAAGACAAAAATGTAAAAGAAATACTACCTTTTGTCTTCAATATGCTTGTAGACATCTATGAATGCCTTGACTTGAACTTGAATGGCTTCAAGTAGGCTTGAGGGGCTGGAAGATGATGTTTAATGGTGTATGGGGCTATGTAAGTGAAGTGTATAGGCTTAAAGGAGGTGGAATCTAGCCTAAGTGTTAGAGGGGTGGAATGTGCATGGAGATTCGAGGTTCTGGAGCAGTTTCAACAAAGCTTCACATCAATTTCGGAGTTAGAATATGCAAAGAGGTGTGTTGGTATTTATAGGCAATTAGGAACAAGCCTAGCGTATGTGCTACATGCACCTAGCCAAATTTTAGCCTGACGCATGTCACAAATGCGCCAGTACTGTTCCATTGCCAAAATGATACATGGCACTCATGGTACTGGTTAAATCTCGACGGTTGATCGAAATTTGGTCGATCTGATCAAAATTTAGGCACATGTAGCATACGCTCTGCCACTGGGAAGGTTCGTTTAAACTTTGCCTCGATAATTGAGCCAATCGAGAAGGTTTCGGGGGAATTGGTTGCACCCAGAATGTTCTCCTGGGGCTTCCAATGAACTTTCATGTTTTTTAGAAGTTCGAATGGTGTTTGGAAGTGTGAGATATCGTCTCGGGAAATGTACTTAAAATGGCATCTTTGTGGAGCATCTGTGATATACTCTGTGGGTGTTCGAAAGTAGCTGCTTTCGTGTCATATGACCAAGGCCTTTGAGAAGCGATCTCTTCGATCGAGCCATACCGATGGAAAGGACTCTAGAAGTACTTTCGGGAACTCCCTAATTCACGCATTTCTCAAGTTGTTTGACGGTGCGTTGCAATCAGGGAATTAGTGGAAAAGTCAACCTAAGTGGAGCGTCTAGGGTTGTTGAAAGTTGTAGTTTTTGCACCATACGATGAAGGGCTTCGAGAAGCGATCTATTCAATCAAGCCGTATCGATGGAAAGATCCATGAACGAGCTTTTAAGAATTCCCTGATTTACGCATTTCTCAAGTCATTTGACAATACGTTATAACTAGGGAATCAAAAGAAGAGGCAATTTAGGCGAAGCTTTTGTGAGATGCTCCAAGGAACTTCCATCAAGCCGTGGGTGTTTAGCATTGTGATGTCTTCCTTAGGTTAAATGGGGGTTCATGATGAGATTCGCCGTTCAGCAACCTAGGACCGGTGTTATTTTGGGGTGCATTCGGGTCGTAAGGGGCAAAATGGTCATTTTGATCAGGTTTGGTTGAGAATGGTCAGGAATGGTTCGGCGTGTTGTGTTAAGCATGTTGGGTCACTCTTGGATGGCTTTAGAAGAGTCTTTTACTGCTCGGTGGGGTTTGTGCAGTGTTGGCGTGTTATAAGGGGCAAAATGGTCATTTTGATTAGAGTTTGCCGAAATGGGACCGAAATAGGACCGGATGGCGCATGGAATACGCCTAACAGTTTAATAACATATTGGAAGGGTGGACTTATCATTTTGAGGGATTTTGAGCTTTCTCAAAATGTACCTGGAGGCCCAAGGAGCAGGTTTGATCATTTTTTACCGAGTCGGGCTAGTAGGCACTGGTGTTGACCTAGGTGTTGGTTCCCGAGGCCGCTCGATCTCAGAAAACTACTTGTGCGGTATTGGTCTCTAAGAACACCAAGTCTTAGAGAGCTACCTGCAGGGTGGTGTTGGTTTCTGAGAATGCCCGGTCTTAGAAAGCTACCTGTGAGGGTGGTGTTGGTCTCCGAGAACGCCTGGTCTCGAAGAACTACCGAGTGACGGACATTTTATATTGGTGGGCTAGCAGGAGCTAGAAGTGGTCCATTTGGAATTTGACAAAGTGTTGGTCCCCGAGATCGCCCGATCTCGAGAAGCTACCTAGATGGCGTTGGTTTTTGAAATCGTCCAGTCTGGAAAGCTGCCTGGAATGATAGTGCTTATGGCTCCAGCGGGTTCTTGTGGGCCCGAAAAGCAACCAGTTGGCTGGATTGGAGATTGGAGGGCTCGTCTTGAGCTTGCATGTGCTGTGGTGTTTGAAAACTGAATTCAGTAGGGCCAGAGATTGCCAAGCAGGCAAAATGGGGTGCTTACAGTCCCAACGATTGGTTCAGCCATTCCAACGGTTTGAGGACAACCGCACTGCATTGAACCAATGTCCCAATGCTAGGTCAGTCATCCCAACGATCTATACCTAGCCTGAAAAATTGTTTTGACTGACGTTTTAAAAGCCAGGTAGCCCATATGCCCTCATTTTTTTTTTCACTTCTTTCATCTGTAATCATCTATAAGTATAGAATAGGAAGAGAAACCCATCCAAGGTTCACCAAGGCTTAACTTCTTCACGAGATTCTTCACCTAATGACATCAATTTCCACTACCAGTTGTTGGGTTGAGTGCATAAAGTAGAGATTGCATAATTAAGGGTTGTGTGAATCGTGAGCCCTAAGAAGACTAAAACCAAGGGGTCGAGCTCAGCTAAAGCCAAAACCCAACCTACTTTTGACCAAACCAGGTTTGTTGATGAGGATGCGAAAACTTCTTTCCGCAAGATATGGAATAGGAAAGGGGCAGCAGTGGAGAGAAAGATGGAACTAGGTTGCTTTAGGAGTGCTAAGTTTGGGTGGGAAGCCGAGTTTACACGTAAGGGATGGTTTCAGCTAACCCAATACGAGGGGGAGTGTATTATGATCTTGTATGCTGAATTTTTGTCCAATATCTCTAAGGCTGCGGATATGAAAGGGTTTGAGGTAATTGAAACATGGGTCGGGGGTAAGCGTATAGCCCTTGAGTCAGCTACCTTTGCTTAATACTTAGGGCTTCCGAGGGAACCAAACAACTAGTTTGAGTATTTTGATGTCGGTGCCCCTGAACTCTCAATTATTTGTGAGGAGATTTTGAGACCCGGGGAAACTTAGGTTAGGGAAATGCATTGTGAGAAAAAAAAATGCTAAAAAAGAAGTATCTACCCCTCTTCCTCTTCTCATGTCATTATCTGTTGCTCATTAAGCGAACTACTGACATTAGTGTGATGAGAGCACAGTTGCTCTGGGCTATCAGAACAGGTCAAACCATTGATTTACCACTTTATATGTTCCTACAGTTTTATGATAAGTATAAGAACCCTTTCCTTTTCGGGAGTATCTTGTTTACATGCATGTTGATTGAGTTGATTAAGGAGATGGTCTCCTAGATTCCTAAGGATATGTTTAGGATCTATCAAGAGAGTCCTATAGATAACACCACCATCAATAAGTCTAGGGGGTCAGAATAAGAGGAGGAGGGAGTTTAAGGAGTTGCAGTCACGTATTCTACAGTAGTCTGGGGGAAGCATTGCATCGGGTGAGAGCTCCGAGGTTAGAGTTCTAACATGCTTGAGATGATTCAAAAGCAAGGTCATTGGAGGCACACAGCATTGCGACTAGAGCCTGGGAGAAGGCAACAGCTCAGAAACTTAAGAAACTAGAGGATCAGCTTAATAAGGAGCAAGAGCGTGCCGAAAGGATGGAGAAGGCCTAGGAGAGACAGGCATCCATGCTACAGGAGGCGATGGTTCAGCTGGTGAGGTGGCGTTCACCTTCAGATAACGATGATGAATAGATGGAGAGCTTTTAGAGAGTTTGGATCTTATTTTCTATTATGATGTTTATGTTAGATATAAAACTCTATTGGATGACTGTACTTGATCCCATACTATCGGCAACATTGTTAGATGACTGTTATATTTTGTATTATGATCTGGTGTTCTTATTGACTATCTCATGCATTATTTTATGTCTATTCATTGGTTATCTTGAGATCATCGAAACAGGTTAGCTCTCTTTGATTCCTTAATAATATTGTTTGTTCATCACATTCTGGTATCTATTGTTTCTATCATCATTCGTGGATGTGTTGAAAATTGTTGAATACGAGGATTATTAAATTTACTTTGCGAGATGTGATCCTTCATAGTAGGATAGTTAGTGCCCCATTGCATGATATTTTGAGCAAACTATTGAATTGTTCCAATAACCTATATGCTAGAAGAAGACTTTGTTTTTGAAACAGAATAGGAGAGGATTACCTTTATTGTGCACTATCGTATCATTATAGTAATGTCTATGACAAGTTCTTATAATTTTGTCCTATAATAGTGGATATTCAAGGTGATATTTCTTCACATCTATTTATTGAATAGCTTCATTACTTTTGTATTTGACTTATATGTGAAAATTAATTGGAATAATTGTCTTTGTTGAACTTGATTGAATTCCAATTTTGGATACTTCAGAGATGATCATAGGCAATTTCTCTCATTTTGAGCCACAGAGTTTATTGACATTTTATGTCCTTTGCAACCACTTTGAGCTGAACAATTGTCTATTCTTGTAAGTATCTGGTTATATCCATGTTCTAGATTATGTATGTTGATATGAAGGGGTACAAGAGGTACACAAGAATGTAGTTGCAAGTGGTGGTTGAAATTCCCTTGGAAACTATTAAGAAATTCGAAAATTTAGTATCAATACAAGTGCAGGAAGAAAAACATGTGTATCAGAGAATAGAAAAGGAAAAAACACAAAGGGAAGAAAAAAATGAACTGAAAGTTGTTGGTGAAAAGAGAAAAATGGAAAGAAAGTGAGGAACAAGTTGGGGGGTTGGAAATTTCTCATGTACAGTTCTCTTCGTACATTTATCCTTATTCTTAACTTTCACCTATGGCTAGAATCATCACCTTAGCAAGTCCTTGGGGATCCGAAGTAGACATCACTGTTGAATTTGCATGGTTAAATGTTCAACTTGTCAAATATTTCAATTGATTTTACATTGAGTATTCATTCGTGAAGCTATGCCAATTTGTACATTGTTTCTTGTTGCGTTTTTCTTCTTTGGGTTATTTCTTCTTAATCATGCTATACTTACTCTCTATAAAGGGCAACCCTTGAGGAATAATTTGTAAGCTTATATTCTTTTAAGTGTATGACTGATGAGGATTGGAATTAAAGCTAGAGGATGAAATAGTTTGAATTAGTTATGATTGAGCTTTGATGATTTGACTATACGCACACTTGAATCTCTCTTTCATATTTTGCAAGCAAGTGCTCTATTCATGCATGTGGTGTAAAGAATGATTTGGCGAGTTTAAAATGAAGTGTTATGGGGAACTATCTGTCTTAACTATCATTGATTACAATCATATTGTTGATGTTTGTAGGTACCATCACTAGAAACCCTCACAAGACACCACTCATCCACTAGGAGTAATCTAGGGGTGTAAATGCTTCATGCATACGCTAAATACATTCGTGATTCCTACAAAAGTGAAGATTATTTTTTTGTTTTAATAGTTTTGTTAGGGTCTAGCAAAAGGCAAGGTGGGGGTGTGATTCCACTATAAAAGTGTAATCACACGCTGTTAATTCGCCATTATAAAAGTGTAATCACACGCTGTTAATTCGCACTTTGTTAGGTTTAGAATGACGCTAATTGCTTTATTTTAGTTAGTTTGGGTATAATAATATTATTGTTTGACTTTGTAGGTTTGAAAGCCTAAAGGGTTGAAATGAAAGTAAGAGTAATCAAGTTGAGGCTTAAGCAATCAAATCGGAGATGAAAATTCGATGTTGTCATGGGATATTGACCATAACTTTTGATTCTGATGTTCGATTGAGTTGATTTTTACGTCATTAGAATGAAGACTTCAAGATCTGCAACATCACACCTAATGCATGTCGGCTGAATCGACATCTAAAAGGGTTAAAATTGAACAACAAAAATTTATGAGGCTGTTGATCATCCCAAGAGCTGGGAGGGCCATCCCAACGGTCAGAGACTATGCATTTTCACTTTTACCCAGCATCCCAACGGCTTGAAAGAGCGTCCCAACAATCAAATCCTTGTCCTCTGGAGTTTAGCCTACCATCGCAATGATGGATTTGGCCATCCCAACAGCCTGGGCCTACGATTGTTGATCTTTTTTAGGACTCTTAAGCCTGTACAAATAGGCTTGCAACCCTGGTTTGAGGGGAGGTTTATTATGCATTATTTTATAGTTTTAGAGAGCATTTTTAAAGAGAGATAATTAAGTTTACATATTACTTTCAATTCTTTACAATCAAACACAATATTTTTCAATACAATTCAAGAATTGTTCATGTCTTCTCGTAGCTAATCAACTCTTGGCATAGGAGTGTGAAAATTGACCAATTTTGTGTGGTTGATCATGGTAAAGTATGCTTTTCATTGTTTCTATCGTTTACTTCCAAATCTTCATGAGTTCTTAAGATTTCTCTTTTGAAACCAAGTCTTTTTTATCATATTCTTGAGTCGATATACACAAGTTAAGTCTTGGGATATCGATTGTTTGAATCCATGATAAGAACGCTTTGGAAACCAATTCTTTTACAAACTCTCAAGAACTTATCCAGTTTCTAAACTGATTTTATTACCAAACCTTCCTGTTCACCAGCACTTTTGTAGTTGTTGAACTGAGTTAAACTACCTTGATTAACTTTGAATTCACCTAACAATCAGAACATTCCCCGCCAAGATTTTCTCTCTATTATTTATACTTGATTTAAGTTTTAATGTTATTCAAGCCATCAACCAATTTCATATTACTTTTGTTTTACCCTTTTGGGTGAGTTTCCACAAACATTGAAGTTTCAGAGCGGAATTCCATACACTTTTCATCAGTTCTTTGTGGTTTGACCTCGGTCTTACCCGGTATCTACTATCTCGTACATTCTGCACTTGGGATATCATCTCGGGCACTTTTTGATGCAAGAAACCAGACTATCTAGCCAAGCAAAAGCAAGGTACGATCAAATCATTTGTAGCTGAAACATGTTATGTGGCAAATTTTACTGAGACCTGGTGTGTATATTCAGGAGCCACTAATCATGTTTGCAATTCGTTGCTGGGGTTCCAAGTAACCAGGCAGCTAAGTGATGGGGAGATCACTTTGCACTTAGGGATATATGATTGAGTATCTGCAATGGCTGTAGGAGTAGTTAGGTTACCTTTTGATAGTAGGAGTTTGATTTTTTATCATTGTCACTATGTACCGGATATTCGTCTAAATCTTGTTTCAGTTTTATGGTTATATAAAAATAATTTTTCAGTACATTTTGATTCAAATGTTTTGATTAGAAAAAATGAAAGTTTTATTTATTCTGGTATAATAGTAAATGGTCTGTATGTGGTAACTCCTACAGGGACTACATTCCCTATGGCCCCTAAATTACTTTATACTGAGATAGTTGGTGCATGTAAGACTTAACCATTAAAAAGAAAGGAACCTTCAATTAGCTCCGCCTATCTTTGGTATCTAAGACTGGGTCATATCAATCTAAGCAGGATCCAAAGACTTGTAAAGAATGGACCTTTAGGTTCTTTGGTTCTTGAACCATTGACAGTCTGCGAATCCTATTTAAATGGTAAAATGACCAAGAGGTAGTGTCTTGGAAAATGTCATATAGCTACAGAATTGTTGGAATTAGTGCACACTGATATGTGTGCTCCTATAAACATCCGAGCAAGAGGTGGTTATGAGTATTTCGTTACTTTCACTAACGATTACTCAAGATATGGCTATATTTATCTTATGCACGGCAAGTCTGAGACCTTTGAGAAAATTAAGGAGTTTAAGGTGGAAGCGGAAAAGCAAACAGATAAAAGCCTAAAGACCCTTCGATCTGATCGAGGTGGTGAATACCTTTTACAAGAGTTTAAGGACTACTTGTGTTAGTATGGGGTACTCTCTTAGTTGACTGCTCTCGGCACACCAGAACAAAATGGTGTTGCAGAAAGGAGGAACTAGACTCTGTTAGATATGGTAAGATCTATGATGAGTTATTCCTCATTGCCCATATCCTTTTGGGAATATGCTCTAGAGACAGCTATGTATCTTCTAAACTTGGCACCTACCAAGGCAATGTTGGCCCAAGAAGGCAACCCAAGAGAGGGGGTGAATTGGGTTTTATAAAATTTATATCAGAAATTGCAACTAAAAACAGTTTATGTATTTTAACAACAATTAATCAAAGTATATATATCAAGCAAGTAAAGTATACATCAATATATATATTTATGCAAACATGTATAGTGAGCAAATAAGCAAAACAGAGGCAGAAGAGAAGTGCACCAGATTTATAGAGGTTCGGCCAACCTTGCCTACGTCCTCTCTTCTTCGATCCTTTCAAAGGAATTCCACTATGTAATACTCCTTACACAGCTGCTGGTTGTGCCACGAGTGCCCAGCTTACTCTTACAAAAGCTTCTTCCCAAGCTTTCAAAACCCAAGAGATTTTGTCCAAGCTTCTCTCAAACTTACAAGTGTTTTTTCCAAGAACACTCAAACTTACAAGGTTACAAACCCACCCAAATGAGAATGAATAAAGATTATACAAAGAGTAACTCTCCTAGTGAGTATATGAACGAATACAACTCAATGGATAACTTTAAACACTCGGCAAAAATATGTGGCAGTGAGGTACAGGTGATTTTCAACTTCAAACACTTGATATGAATGGTATGATTGCTCTTCTCTTGTTGTTTGAAGCTATATGTATCTCATATATATATAGGTATGGATCGATTCTAGCCGTTGGAGAAGTATGGGAGAAGATTTGGTTGCATTTTTGCTCATACCGTCTGTCAGAAAACTAGCCGTTACGGTCTAGGGGTCGACTCTTTTTACAATGAGTCGACTCTTTTTGTATTTCAGCGGATTTTTTCAAGTCACTGTCCAAATGAGTCGACTCTTTTGTTCTAGGAGTCGACTCTTTTAAGCTGTCTGCAGAACTTTTGTTCTCTATTGCAATGAGTCAACTCTTTTTGGCCAGGAGTCGACTCTTTTGAATCTCCAGCACAAATCCAAGGCTCTGTTCGAATGAGTCGACTCTTTTTGCTTGAGGGGTCGACTCTTTTTACCAAAACCCATATTTTTGTAACTTTTCTTCATTCTTTTCCAAAGCTTCCAATCTCTTCAAGGATCATCTAAATAGGCTTTTTAAAGCTTGCAAACACTTCTTCAAAGTTAGATGACTCCAAGAATATCTTCAATCCATTCAAGGTGAATTTTCTTCATTTTCATCACTTGTAGAGCTCTTTTATCAGCATAGCTTCATCCATTGATTCAAGTCTTCTTCAAGATCTTCAAGAGAGCTTCCATGACTTAGAATCTTTATTTCTTCAATCAATATGGCTTCTCCATGGACTTCAACAACTCTTCCAAGAAAGCTTTCCTAGTCTTGTGATTCCTTCCATGTCTTCAAGACATCTTTAAATCTTTCAAGAAAGCTTTTATGTTTTTGAGTTGGTCTCTTCTTTTTCCATTCTTGCAAGATATCTTCAAGTCCTCAAAGTCTTCAATCTTTTAAATCAAGAGTTTGATCATTTTCATTCTTCTTCTTTGATATCCATCATCTTCATTCTCTTATAAAATCACCATTGTTGAATATGCTATTCTTTCATGCTTATCAATCTTCAATCTAGGATTTTCATCAACTTGAGATTTCTTTTTCTTCTTATAATATCAACTTTGTAGAATACATCACTTCATCATGCTTTTCATTCTTTATTCAAATCTTTGCATCATAAATCCTCTATTATGATAAGCTTCAAGTCAAGATCTAATTAATAATTCATCTGCACACTAAGTAGAATTATTAGATCATTTAACCATGTTTTGTTATCATCAAAATCAAGGCATTGACTCAACAGGCAATACCCACAACACCTCAAAAGTTGTAGAGTGGGCGAAAGCCCCACCCCCAACACCTCAGAATTTAGGATTGTCCTACTCATGTTAGGAATTGGGATGCCAATACATTGGAAGTGAGATCGGAGGTTTGTCTGTTTGTGGGGTATCCAAAAGGAACCAAAGGTAGTTTATTTTATAGTCCTGAGACACAGAAGGTGTTTGTTAACATAAATGCCATCTACTTAGAGGAGGACTACATGATAAATCACAAACCTCAAAGCCATATAGTGCTAGAGGAGTTAGGTGGGGAAAAGAGGATTGTAATTGGCAAACCATTAAGCACAGATAATATCAGTACACTAGAAACCACAGATCCAGAACTAGTTAAAAGACTGGAACCTCGTTGTAGTGGGAGGATAGTCAGGGCACCTGACAGGTTCATATTCTTGGGAGAATCCTATGAGGTAATCCTGAAAGAACAAGATCCTAGAAACTATAATAAGGCTTTAGATGATGTGGATGCAAGTCATTGGTAAATTGCTATGAAAGCTAAGATGGAGTCTATGTATTCCAATTAGGTTTAGGAGCTAGTAGATCCACCAGCTAATGTTAAACCTATAGATTGCAAGTGGGTGGGTCTACAAATGTAAGAGAGGTCCAAAAGGTAGAGTTGGGACTTATAAAGCTAGGTTGGTTGCGAAAGGTTATACTCAGAAAGAAGGGATCGATTATGAGGAAACTTTCTCACCGGTAGTCATGCTTAAGTCTATCTAGATCTTGCTCTCCATTGCTGCACATCTCGATTATAAGATATAACAAATGGACGCTAAGATTGCTTTTCCCAACGACAATCTTGACAAGAGCATCTATATGGTGCAACCCAATGGGTTCATAGTAAAGGGTCAAGAGCACATGGTGTGCAAATCGCGAAAGTCCATTTATGGATTGAACATCCATTTTGATAAAGCTATAAAGTCTCATGGTTTCAATTAAAATTTGAATGAGCTATATGACTACAACAAGTCCAATGAAAACGTGGTGATATTTTTGGTGTTATATGTTGATGACATCCTGCTCATTGAAAATGATATGGGGTGGTTATCAGTGGTTAAAGTGTGGCTTTTCAATCATTTTGTTATGAAGGATTTGAGAGAGGCTAGTTACATCCTCAGGATCAAGCTCTTGCGAGATTGGACAAATAGGATGTTGGACTTATCCCAGACTACATATATAAATAAGCTACTAGTCAAATTTACTACGCATAATTCCCAGAAAGGTTTCTTACCTTTCAAACATAGGATTGCTCTATCTAAGGATCAAATCCTAAGACACGTAAGAAAGAAGAGCACATGAAGAAAGTTCCTTATGCTTCGGCTATAGGAAGTCTAATGTATGCTATACTTTGTACTAGACCAAATATATGTTTTGCAATTGGCATGGTTAGCAGATATTAGTCAAATCCAGAAAATGAGCACTAGATTACTGTAAAGCATATTCTTAAGTACCTGAGAAGGACTAAGGATTATGTGCTCATATATGGTAGGAGTGATAGTCTGGTGCCATTAGGATATTTTGATTTTGATTTTCAATCAAATAGGTATTCCAGAAAGTCCACATCAGGATAGGTGTTTACCTTGGGCAGCGAAACCACAAGTTGGAGGAGCATAAAGTAGTCTTGTATTGTTGACTCCACCATGTAGGCCACGTACATAGCAGCTTTAGAAGCAGCTATCGTGGCAGTTTGGCTTTGAAAATTTCTCTTGGAACTTGGAATGGTACCACTGGCTAAAAGCCCTGTTGTGCTTTATTATGATAATAATGTTGTAATAATTCAGTCCAAGGACCCAAGAGACCACAAGAAGGGGAAGCATATTAGCAAAAGTATCACCTTATCAGGGAGATAGCTCAAAAAGGATATATAACAGTGACCAAGATTGCATCAGCAGAGAACCTTGTAGATCCTTTCACGAAATCATTGACTGTTAAAGTTTTTTATTCTCATGTAGAGGGAATGGGACTTAGGTGTGATAGGTCATGACCTTAGGGTTAGTGGGAGATTATTGGATTGTATGAGCTCTTAAAGCCATATTTATGACATTTGATTAATATTATATTTGATTCTCTCGCTCTGTTTACATTCATTCATGTTATGTTGGCAGTTATATGAATGCATGAGATGTGTAAGGTCCAAAAATTATACTTAAGGTGGATCATGTGTATGGATGTGATTCATACACAAAGAGATATGATTGCACCAACTACTTGTATTTCTAAGCTTAGTTCAAAGTCAGAGTGCACTTGGACAACTCATTTGGTTGGCTATAACACATGTAATCTCTATTCTATAAAATGGTTGGTCTCGACTATTGGAGTAGTTGACTCTAGGTTAATATGTTAGTGTACTTGGAGTACATTGAACTGGATCAAAGTAAAAATACATTCCAACTACTGTCAGTGGTAATGTCACTTCTTACAACTCTATTAATTACAAAATGAGTCTTAACCCTGAGTGATTAAAAGACTCAAGTACTTAATGGTGTGTACTTTGATTTATCAAGGAGTAAGACTCTTGTATGGTCAATATCTCGATAGGTTGGGTGTACATTGTTAGAACTTGAAAACTTCTAACCTCAATAAGGTTACCACACTCTTATGAGATGGGTATTCCCTTGACTCATTCTTTCATTTGTTCATTGGTGGCATGCCAGATTTTTATTCATATACTATTTCATAGTAGAAAGTTATTATTTATTTTTAAAAAATAAATTTTGAAAAATAAATAATTTACAGTGATCAATGGTTGTTAGACTGGATAGTCTTGGATAAGAAGTAAATGAGTCAAGCTAACAATTCTTTAGCTTTGTGCCAAATTATAAACACCGGTAGTGGAGATTCATCTTTGTGATAATTAATAGGATAGGGGCCTTGACATAATTCCTTATTCTCGAAGGTCAACTACCATCATTTAGTGGAGTTGAGGTTAGATTCAATAATTGCTATACTCATCAAGGGTTGATATACAATTATAACAACTTGGTGTTAGTCTAGAACATAGAAACCCTAGAGATCCACTCCTTGCACTTGAAGAGGCACTTCTATGTATACATACAAGGGGGGTGGCCGGCCACACTAGAAAATAGGGAGAGAGGAATTTCGGCCCTACTAGTTTTGTGTGTGTGTGCTTGTGAGATTCCATCATCTCTTGCCATCCATTGTACCTTAGTGATCAAGACGGCAAAACCTAGGTCAAAGAGGCTCAAGCCATCAAAGGAAGAATCCTAATCCAAGGAGGCTTAAGGATTCAAGGAAGAACCTTAGAAGGAAGTTTAAGTTCTTCAAGTATTCTTATTGTTTAGGATGTGCTACCAAAACCTACAATGTATGATTTTTAATTCATCTTATTATTCATGCATAGATCAATGAAGATACATGAGTATGATATTAAAGGTTTTTTTTTTGTAAATCGTTCCCACGATGGTTTACTCAAAAACCATCGACTGCGGGTAGTCGGCAAGGAGGTTTATCAGGGAAATGGATGGTCCCGAAACCTTCTTTCATGGAGGCCTTGGTGGAACCACCGCCAGGTATGCATCCTGGCTCAGATGGTGTGGATGAAGACCAATACGATATCCCCATGTTGGAGCTTATGAATACCCCGCAGCAAAGCATGCTTGGTAGCGAAGACCTGAACCAGTAAATCAGCCCTGTAATAATAGAGGAGGTCAGCAGGCTGTCTTCTCTATGGGATCTTTTAAAGCCCCTGGGAGGGATGGGATTCAACCTTTCTTTTACCAAAGATATTGCGTGAAGGTCGGCCAATCAGTTACTCAAATGGTGCAGAGGGCTTTCTCTACTGGTGTTCTTCCTGAAGGCATCAATAGGACCCGTATCACTCTTATCCCAAAGTTGGAGAACCCTGATTCTCTAGCTCGATTCCGGCCAATCAGTTTATGTAATGTCTCCCTTAGAATTCTCTCTAAGGTCTTGGTAAGTAGACTTCGTTCTAGACAAGCTTGTGAGCCCCAACCAATCCAGTTTCATCCCAGGGCGTCAAACGTCTGATAATATTGTTATCACCCAAGAGATTTTACACACTATACGGAAGATGAAAGGGAAGCGAGGAGACATGGCAATGAAAATTGACCTTGCTAAGGCCTATGATAGAATAGATTGGGGCTTCTTACATGCTGGTTTGATCAGGATGGGGTTCCCAATTAATTGGGTTTCGTTAGTCATGAATTGTGTGTCTTCATCTAAGCTTGCGTTGCTCTGGAATGATGAGCACACAGAATCTTTTATGCCAAACAGAGGGATGCGATAAGGGGACCTCCTTTTCCCCGTATTTGTTTGTCTTTTGTATGGAAATTTTGGAGAAAATAATTGAGGATGCTATCCGTTCTAAGAATTGGAAGCCTCTTCAACCAACTAGAGGAGGTCCTGAAATCTCCCATCTTTTCTTTGCAGTTGACTTAATTTTGTTTGGGCATGCCATAAGAAGCAAGCAGTTATAATGTCTTCCGTAATAGAGTAGTTTTGTCAGGAGTCAGGCCAGAAGGTGGACCTTAACAAATCTAAGATGTATGTTTCCCCAAACGTCAACTACGGCCATGTGAGAGCTTTGAGTACCAAAGGATTCATCCCTCTCACAGCTGATTTAAGCAAGTATTTGGGTGTACCTCTCCTCCATTCGTATGTCAAGAAAGACACTTATCAGTACATCCTAGATCGAGTCCGAAATAGACTAGCTGGATGGAAAGCCCATTCGTTATCACTGGCTGGCCGGGCAACCTTAATTAAGGCAGTCACATCTACCATCCCAGCGTATGCTATATGTCATGGTCCGCTTCTTCGCGCCCCATGACCACTCAAAAGGGTGCCAAACTTGTGCCTAAGGATTGTCTGTAAGCACCCCATTTTTGACCGCTCGGCAGTCTACACTCCGTCTAGACTTGTTTTCAAGTCATTATGGACATATTCCAATCGAAACCAATCCTCTAGTCCAAATTCTGTCTTTCCATCGCTTCGCGGGCCTGTCAGGCCCAAATAGAGGCAAAATGACCAAAATGCCCTTAGGGGCATTGTCCTTTCTTATTCCAATTTCAATCCCTTTCTCGAGACAGTTTATTCCTCGAGACGGTCCGAGTAGCAAAACTACTCACAAAACCGTTAGAGTGGCGGAAACACACACAAAACCGTCAGAGTGGCGGAAACACTCACAGAACCGTTAGAGTAGCGGAAATACTCACAGAACCGTTAGAGTAGCGGAAATACTCACAGAACCGTTAGAGTAGCGGAAATACTCAACCGTTAGAATAGCGGAAATACTCACAGAACCGTTAGAGTAGCGGAAATACTCACAGAACCGTTAGAGTAGCGGAAATACTCAACCGTTAAAGTAGCAGAAATACTCACAGAACCGTTAGAGTAGCGGAAATACTCACAGAGCCGTTAGAGTAGCGGAAATACTCAACCGTTAGAGTAGCGGAAATACTCAACCCCGTCCGAGTAGCGGAAATACTCCCAGATCATCAACCCCGTTAGAGTAGCGGAAATACTCAACCCCGTCCGAGTAGCGGAAATACTCCTAGATCATCAACCCCGTTAGAGTAGCGGAAATACTCAACCCCGTCCGAGTAGCGGAAATACTCACAAATCATCAAACCCCGTCTGAGTAGCGAAAATACTCACACCGTTAGAGTGGCGGAAACACTCAAAACCCAGGTCAACACCAGTGTCTGTTATCTCACTTCGGTGAAAAATGACCAAACTACCCTTAGGACCTTTTCCGAGACTTTCCGGTCAAGATGACCATTTTGCCCCTAGGCATCCGAACGCCCCGGAAACCACACCGGCTCTAGGTATCAAACCGGTAACCCCCTGAGAATACTTTTTATAGTATTCTCAACCTTCCTTTACCTTTCCGGACCATTCCGAGTCAATTTCGGCGAACCCGGTACAAAATGACCGTTTTGCCCCTAGAGGGCCGGTCTCCTTCTTCGACCACACCGGCATTGGGTATCAAATCGGTAATGACCCGAGAATGCTTTTTATAGTTTTCTCAACCTTCCTTTACCTTTTCGGACCATTCCAAGTCAGTTCCGGCAAACCCGTTGCAAAATGACCGTTTTGCCCCTAGTGGGCCAGTCTCCTTTTCCGACCATGCCGGCTCTGGGTGTCAAACCGGAAACCTCTGGGAACATTTTAAATAATAATGTTTCCAGATCTAAATTCTTCTTCCGGGACAGTTTGAGTCTGTCCCGGCAGTTTTCCGGTCCGATTGACCGTTTTGCCCCTAAAGGCTCGGTCAACCTTTCCGACACATCCAATCCTCACTTTTCAAGTCAAATACCTCCATGACACTATTTTAAGTGTTCCTGCTCCTTTCCGGCCTTTCGGGTCACTCCCGGCTCCTTCAAATCATTCCCGGACTTTCCGGAGTCACTCCTAGTGAAGCCAGGCGAAAGTTTACATGGTAGTCACTAGTACAAGCGCCCAAATCTAGTCAAAGATACATTGCTTGCCGACTTTAATTATTTCCTAAATGGCTGGCGCCACTAGTAGTGGCGCCAAGCCAAAAAATGGCCTGGCGCCACTCCTAGTGGCGCCAGTATAAATTTTGCCCTGGCGCCACTACAACAGGCGCCAGGCTTGTCCAACTTCTATAAATACAGAGCCTCGATCAACGTGAAAGGGGTTTGCAAACTTAACCTAAGAATCCTATATTGCGATATACAGAGCTCGAGCACCTCCAAAAACCCTAGCCTCCTTAGGTTTCTCCAAACCCTAGCCATCCTAAACAAACCTTAGCCTCCTATACACTCATACACTCCTTCATACACTCATACCCTAACCTTCAACCATCCAAAGCTTGAAGACAACCCTTGAAGACTGAAGAAGAAGACTAAGACGAAGACCGAAGACCGAAGACTGCACGGCGCGCAAAATAAACAAGAAACAAAGTAGGCTCCCTATTTAAATTTCCGCATTCCCCCTCTCTCTTCTCTCTCCAACCCACTTGGGTTTTCTCTATTTTAATCCCCCATCTCTTTCCCCCCCTTTCTTTGCATGCTTGAAATAAGGGCATTCCCGGTCCATGTGTAGGATTGGACTATTGGAGAGTCACCGTGTCGGGGGCTTTCTTATAGTCTAACCAAAGACCACGTGGGTCCGACCCCCTTGATTATGTGGTGAAGCCTTAACCTTGTATGTTCACAACCCCAAATTGTATTGTGCATATCATAGTCTTGCATCTTCTAAAAACCGTTTTCAAACTCGTTTTCAAAACCGTTTTCAAACTTGTTTTCCAAAATTGCATCAAAATCTTCTTTTCAAAAACATGTTTTCAAAATCACAATCCTAGGGTGATTCTAGCTTTTCCATGGCTAGGGTTGCTTTAGGAAAGTGTTACATTAAAAGGGACCGATACGGTCTATATTTTCAAAATCTTGTTGTTTTCAAAACCGCTTTCCTAAAGTGGTTCTAGCCTTCCTATGGTTAGAATTGCTTTAGGAAAGTGAGATGTGTTTACACCTTCTAAAAATTCTTTTTCCAAATCCCTCTTTCTAAAAATCTCTTTTTCAATATACTTTCCTAAAACTCTCCTCTCCAAAATGGTTTTCAAAAACTCCCTTTCAAAATCTCTTTTTCAAAACTCTCTTCCCTCAAAATTCACTTTCTAAAAACACTCCTTAAAAATCTTTCTAAAAACTCTCTTTCCAAAATCTTCCTTCTAGAAACTCTTCTCTAGGGTTTTCCTTCTAAAACTTGTTTCAAAAAAACAAACCACCTTCCAAAACTCCTTCTCTTTAAAATCCTTCTCCAAAAACCCCCTCTTCAAACATACTTTCCAAAAACTCCTTCCTAGGATTCCTTTCTAGAAAAACCTTCGTTTCTAAAAACACACTTTCCAAAAACTCTTTCCTTAGAGCCCAAACCAAACCCTAGAACCCACAATTAGGAAACCCTAATTTTCTTTCCAAAAACACAATTTTCGAACTTTGCCCTAAACCTAGGTTTCCAAAATCTTTTGTTTTCTACATCAAAACTATACATGTTTTCAAAACCTATTTTCTACGTCGAAACTACAATTTTCCAAAACTAGGGTTTCTAAAATTTCCCTCTCCAAATTCTTGTCAAATCCTATCTTCTCTTTAAGAAACCAAATCCATTCTCCCCGTTTAGGAAACTTGATCCCGTCCTCCGTTTTAGGAAACAAAATCCAACCTTTCTCTTTTAGAAACCAAATCCAATCCCTTCCTAATCCAAATCTTTCCTAATTCCAATCCTTCCTAATCTTTCACTTTCCTAAATCTTAAGTTTCCAAAACTTGAATATAAAAATCTTTCCTAAATTTTAAAAACTCAACTTTCAAATCTTTCCTAATTCAACCCTTTCCTAATTCTACCCTCTTTTCAAATCTTAACTTCTCAAACCTAAGTTTTCAAACCTTTCCTAAACTCAAGCCTTTCCTAATTTCAAGACTTTCTAAAATTTAAACCTAAAAACTTTCTAAATCCTAAATTTTCTAAATTTCAAATCTTTCTAAAATTCTAAGCTTCCTAAATTTGAAACTTTCTTAAGTTAAAACTTTCTAAATTTCAAATCTTTCTAAATTCTAAACTTTCCAAAACTTCAAAATCTTTTCAAATCTAAAACTTTTCTAAATTCAAAACTTTCTTAATTCAAGACTTTCTTAAGTTGAAAACTTTCTTAATTCAAACATTTCCTAAACTGAAAACTTTCCTTTTTCAAACCTTTCCCAAAACGAAACTTTCGTATTTTCAAAACTTCCTTGTTTTCAAAACTTTCCAAAATCAAAACTTCCCTTTTTCAAACGTTTCTAAATTCAAAATTTTCTAAATTCAAAACTTTCCTAACTCAAAAACTTTTCAAAAATGAAACTTTCCTAATCCGAAACTTTCCTAAATTGAACATTTCCTAATTCAAACATTTCTTAAATCCAACCTTTCCTAATCTCCTAAACCTTCCAAGTCAAGTCAAACCTTTCCTAAGTCTCTTTTATAAGTCTAGGTTTTCTTAAACCTTCTTATTCCAAAATCAATCTTTTCAAATCAAAGTTCAATCTCTTTCTTAATTTCAACTTCCAATCTCCTCTTCTAATCTCAAATCAAATCCAATTTTCAATTCAACTTCTTTCTTCCAATCCAATCTCTCTCTTCAAATCAATCTATTTTCAATCGGACTCCAGTCCGAACTACGACTGACCTGATTCCCCCAAAGGGATACGTAGGCAACCTTCATAGGTGCGGTCACAATACTTTTCAAACTTTCAATTCCACCCTCATGGGTGTGGTTTTCAAAATCTTCTCGAATCTCAAATTTCAATTTCAAAATTTCTATTTTCAAATTCCTATTTTCAAGTTTTCAAGCTTTTCAATTTCAATTCTATTTCTTCAAATCTCTTTCAAATCAAATCCAACTTCTTTTCAAATCTATCTTTCCATTCTCTTATCTTGCACTTGCATATCATGCATCATAGTTTTCAAACATTGTTTTTCAAAGTGAATAGGGTTGTCCATTAGTTAATTAAAGGCTCTCATAGATGAATCTGGGGTAGATTGACATGTAGGTACCGAAAGGGTGGGGTAGGGTGATAGCTTAGTGCGTCTTCCCTACACGTAACCAACCTCCGAACCTAGAATCACTGATTTCAAAGACCAAAAAGGAGTTATTTTTCTAAAAGGGGCTAAATGTTTTCCAAAGGTTGCCAAACAACCTGTTTTCTTAAAAACCCTCTCTCGAGGAGATATTTTCAAAACTGTTTTCTAAAAACCCTAAGCGTAGTCTTCGGATTATTCTTAGTTTTAGGTGACCTAACTCACCTTAATCAAGTTAGGTGGCGACTCCGAATCTTTTTCAAAGGCCCTTTATTCAAACATATTTTCAATTCAAACCTAGTCGCACTCATTCTTCTAGGAGGGTGAGTTCTAACGAGAGAGTTCAGCATTTTTCCCGCTTGGATGAGTATTCCTCGAGTGCGAAAAATCTAAGCGCGACAGCTGGCGACTCCGCTGGGGACACTTAGAGGGTTAAGCCGTAGTCATGTCTCTTTACCCTTCACCCATGTAGAGTCTTCAATTAACTTGGTTCAATCCTATTCCCTTTAAATTTTCCAAACTAAATTTCCAAAATTGTTTTCAAAAAAAAAACATGCATTTATTCATATTATCTTGTATCATGTTTGTCATTCACATACTGACACTTGCATCTTTGTTTTGTAGGTGCACCTTCTGTTTAAACATTATTAACTGCTTTGCATGAATGTGATGTACAGGATGAATGGGAGTTGTTGGGCCCTTTCCTCCACTTTTAAAAATCACACACACTGCATGTGCACTTGCATTCTGCATATTTGCATACCCTGATATGTCCTTTATAGTTAGAAAGGGGGAACGGTATATTGGTTGTGGGCAAGATGCTGTGTCAGTTTCTTCGCCTACGGCCTCTTGATGGTTCCCCCGCTCGGATGACCAACCGATCATGGCACCACCTCGGGGAGTGGGCCTAGGTTTGAAAATCCAGGGACCGAGCCTTTTTAGGACGCATTAGTTAACCCTCAACCTCATACTCATATAGACACCATGCATACCCGAACCTCTTCCGGATTTAGGACACGAGCACCGTTTTCAAAATCACGGAGGAAAGGGCGACTGCTCTTACTTTCATTTATACCTGTTGTTATAATGCTTGTGTTTATACTGTTATAATGCCTGTCTAATTGTTCATGCATGCATGTTTACTTTAGCTTGTACTTTCTCTCCTTATACTTTTTGCATATTCATGTTCATGCATTCAATATCTCATGTCTAGACAAGAGTTCCAAGTAACTCAAGTCACTGCATTCTCATGCATATGATCAACCCATTGAGAGTGACACCAACGTTACTCTCCCTTGCATTAAACCTACCCAAATCCTAAGGGTTCCCACGTAACCCTAAGGACTCATGGCATGCATATCAATTCATTCCATAAGAGGAGCCCCAATCCCTCTATGCTCACGGAGATAGGGTTGCCAAGAAGGCAAGGGGCAATCAATCAACAAGGTCTTTCAGCGACCTCCTCGACATCAAATCCAAGGAAGGCGAATCCGAAGACTCAAGAGTAGTTTAGGGTTTCCCCTTTGTAAAAGTAGATAGGTGGAAGTCCAAAGGAAAATGTTCCCCCTCCCCCTATTAAAATGTATTTCAATTCTTTTGTATCTCAAACCCAGAATTTAATGTACTCCTTTATTTTTATGAATGAATGCATGAATGGCTGAAGGTTCCTCCCTGATGGTAAGGTGTCTGCATACAGGGGCAAACCCCCTATCTCCAAAAGTGAGCCAATACATCATGTTTAGTCTCCCTCTCAAGCAGGGGCAACCCTAGGACATGCATTGCATAAAGTTCTCTAAAAGCCAAAAACTAACTTGTGACTTGTGTTTTTGTCTTTTCCTTTTTTCTTTCTATTTGCAGAAGTCATCTTGCACTGAGTCAACATTGCTCCCAAGAAAGTGCAACATCCACCTAGGGATCCTATTATCACTCGGCACAAAGCATCACTGATGGCTGCTAACCCTGAAGAATCCTCTCAAGTCTCTCGAGAGGAAGTTAATGAAATGAGGGCTAAGATGGATGAGATGCTCAAACTCATTCAAACTCTGGCCATGAAGGATACTATCGCGGTCCCGTCATCATCAACGACTTCATCTAAAGACCTTGAACCCGCTAATCCGAGGATCCTGCTTCAGTCTGACAATGCTGGAAAAACCAAAGAAGATACCAAAAGGGTCAATACTGAAGAAGAGGAGACCATAGTGCTTTCACCTGTTACGAAGAAGGCCCCTCTAGACCCTCTCAGTCTGAAAATTCAAGGGTTGGAGGATTCGTTGCGAAGTCTCCACGGCCATGATGCTTACGGATTCACCTCCTATGATGAGCTATGTTTCTTCCCTGACCACCCGAGGCCTGCCAAGTTTAAAATGCCTGACTTCCAGAAGTACGACGGTACCGGTAACCCTGTTGCTCATCTTCGTCTATATGCTGGAGCACTAAGTGGACATGGCCACGACCCGAAGCTCCTTATGTAGTTATTCCAACACAGCCTCACCGGGTCGGCTCTACAATGGTTCGCTCGTCTAGACTTAAGGAAGATCACAACCTGGATGGAGTTAGTCAATGCATTCAAAGCCCAATACCGTCACAACATCGATCTTACTTCTGATCGCTGGTCCTTGATGACGATGAGCAAGGGTGAGAAGGAGAGTTTTAAAGCATACGCCTTGAGATGGAGGGAGGCCGCTGCACAAGTCAATCCCCCGTTGGAGGAGAAGGAGTATGTACAACTATTTATACATACTTTTCAAGGCATATTCTATGAGAAACTCTGCACAAGCGTGGGAAAAAGCTTCTCCGAACTCATCATGCAAGGGGAAATGATAGAAAACGGCCTCAAGACAGGAAGAATCACAGATCCCTATGCCAAGACCGGAGAAAATACTGCCAACATAGCCAAAAAGGTGGCTACTACAAGGGGTACGATCAGGAAAGAAAATGAAGTGTCTGCTATTTTGCCTAGCCAACCACCTCAATACCGACCTCCACTCCAATCACCCCAAGTCCTGCCCTTGCCCACCTTGACCATGCCTGCTCCAACCCCTAACTACGGTCCCGCTGGGGCACGACACACCTTTAATAGATCTGCTCGCCGCATCCGTACCTTTGACGCCTTAGCATGCACCCAAACCGAGGCCTACCATAGCCTCCTAAAGAATAACATCCTAAAACCCGTACCTGCTCGCCCGTTGCCAAGCCCTCTACCCCCAACTTTTAATGCTGCCCTTACATGTGAGTATCATTCAGGTGGCCAGGGGCATGACACCGAAAGCTGCTTTGCTCTCAAGCACAAGATCCAAGACCTGATCGACAATAAGACCATCGATCTGCAGCCGGTAAAACCTGCTCCCACTCCCAATGTGACTGCTAACCCTCTGCCAGATCACACCGTCAATATGATACTAGTAGAAATGGAGGGCGAGGGAGTGTTTGACGAGCCTGAGGCCGAGGAATATGAGGACGATTGGGAGACTGAGGAAGAAGATGACTGGGAAGAGGATCTCCCATTATGCCCAATCTATCTCCATAACCCTGATGAAGTGCCAGATGCTTCCGACTGGCCCATTGAGAAGCCGATGTTCCTGGAAGATGAGACTACTGAAAACATGGTTGCTGATGGGTGGGGTGAAGAATTTCTACACCCAAAGTATGCCGCAGCTGAAGGTCACTTGCTGGAAAACCCTTGGCCCCTAACTGAGTACAACTACAAAGACATGAGTTGGGGACTAGAAGAGTCAAGAGAACGAGCAGAGCCATTCGAATTGGAAGGGGGTGAATTAGTCACCCTGTTTACTGAAGAACCCGCTGCACAAAACAAGAGGGAGGCTGACAACCGCATCAACAGTGTCAACGCCTGTGGAGCTTTAGGGGAAGCTTTTGCTTATCTCGCCTTGGCAGAGGATTCAGGTTGCGAATGGAGTATCGAAGACGTGGGGATTGTCCCAAGGCCGTACTAAAATGGATTCCTTGCAAGAGCGTACAAGAAAGGGGTGTTGTCGCCCACTTTCTTTCTATCCCTCTTACTTCCTGTCTTTAAATTTATGATTACATTCTCTTATTGCTAAAGAACCTCATGCTTTTCATAAAAATAATAATAATAATCAAATGACGGTCTTTTATTCCATTGCTGTTGTCTTGTCTTTCCTGAGAATAGTAACTACTTTCTACGCAAGGGGCATAGTTTGTCTTATGGAATGATCCAACTTGAAGGGATGATAGCATGAGTTAACCACTCGCCAAATGAGCAGCCTTCCACAGAGAGAGAGAATAAGGATGAGTGAGAATACTACCCAAAGGCAGCACTTGCAAGACTCTGAGGCTAAGCGATGTGTGGCCAGTTTATCAAAATGAAAAGAAGCCATCTTTCATTCCCCCACATATAAAGAACAAATAACTGAACAAATAACTACATATGCTCATATTCCCTTTGCTTAACCCCTAGTGCCTCGCGGAAAGCAAAAATTTTCTTTATTAACCCTGATTCAAAACTGTCCTCCCCACACTGGGGCAAAAAATAGTTGAGAACTCTAGGAGTGGTGTCTACCTCTATCATGCTAGGATAGTGTTGAAAAACTCTATGGATCAAGCAATCTAATTCAAAGTGAAGAGAGGCCCTCATTTCATTTCCCACACAGTCAAAAACAACCCCTTGCCAAACCCGTTGAGCCACTTATCCTTTCTTAACAAAGCCCTACCCTAGGGATCACCGCCCACACTGGATATATTGAACTATCAAGGGTTAAAGAATTGTTTCGTTTCATAAAAGAAAAGAAAATAAATAGAAAGAAAAAGCAAAAGAAAGGAGTTGCCAAGGGGCAAGAGGCCAAAAAAAAAAAGTCCTGAAGAAAATCATGATTGAGTCAACTTCAAAGGCATAGTGAGAGGATTGAAAGAAAAGAAAGTCATGTTCATCCCAAAAAGATACATAGAAAGGGTGAAAGAACAAGATTATTTTCACCCTGAGAAATATATGGGTGATCCTAGGTTACAAGGAAACCCGGTAGAAACAATAGGTTTGAGCCTTTACCCTTTCTTGCAAAACCCTGAAACCATGGCCTACATTACAACCCTATTAAAGTCCCCTCTGATTGAAAATAGATTGCTTGATCTAAATGAGTTAGATTCACTGCCAAAGCTAAAAAAGAAAAGAAGACAAAAAGAAGATGCTAATCCTACTGAAAAAAAAAAAAAAAAAAAAAAAAAGGTAAGAACAGTTTGGATCTAAATCTCGCTGAAAACAACATTGAATTTGAGCCTACATATCCCGTTGTTTCTAAAACCCCATAACCTAGCTTACATTACGGTCCTAAACAAAGTCTTCTCGGATTGAAATGACTGGCCACTTATCGTTCTGCCAAAGGTCAGGTAAGCTGTTGCTAAAGCCCCGAGAGTCGAGAGTCTCAGCCCAGTAACCCCATACACTAACCTTAAGATAGAAAGTGGAAAGCGGTCAAGAGGTTGAGAAAAGTTCGAAGTGCTATCATCCAATCAAGATAGGGTTAAGCCAAAGGAGAGGCTAAACCCCCGAAGAGGAGGGAGTTACCATTCCCAAGGCTACCAGTCTAATAGCACCCTGTGTCATTCTATTAACATATTTCTAACCTGTACATATGTCTAAAAAAAAAAAAAAAAATCAGCATGAGCTTTGCACATATAGGACATAACTCCCTATAGAAATAGAAGTTACCAAACATCAACTCATGTAATATCCAACATCATCATACATCACATGCCTCTGATCATATATATCTGTCTACCTGTGCATCCAAGTATCATAAACATCCATCCTTATACAAAACTAAGCAAAATAAAACTGTCTAACATCAATACATCTCAGGAACAAGGGGCAAAAAAGGATCAGAATCCTTACAAGGGGCATGCATCACAGGTCAAAATCAATATCATCCGGATCAAAATTCCCGAAACCCGGCATCGGAGGAGGAGGATAACTACTCGAAGCACCACCATCCTGCAGGGAAGATAAAACCAAAATCAGCCGCAAGCAAAAGGAGCTAAGCAACAGCAGAGCAATAAGGAGCAAAGAGGGAGTAACTTACTCCCCCACCACCCATCTGAGACAACCGAGCCGTCAGAGAAGCTACCTCGGCCTGGTACTGGTCCCTCTCCATCTGGTACCGATCTCTCTGGTCTCTTATAGCAGTAAAGTCGGCCTGGGGCACATATCCTCCAGCCCGGCGCCACAAGTCAACCACCTCTTGGCCAACAGCATACCCACCGACTACTACCTCGAACCGGGTGAAGGCACCAACCGAATGGGCTCCAAAGTGCGCGGCATAATCCGTATCTGGAGGAAGCAAGAACTCGGCACCTGGCTGGCGCTCCTGGTAGGGGATGGGCACTCCGGCCACCAGAGCTCCAAACATATACTCTGGTGGAGCCCCTGCTGATCGAAACTCCTAGTGAAACTGCCTCCAATGCCGCTCTCCAAGATAGGACTCCCAGGTGTCATCACTGAGAAAAGCAGCTCTCGACAAGGACAACGGGACCAGGTACCAGACTGTCTCGTAATGGACTGATCCAATGAAAGGCCGCCAGGTCACATCCCTCGCCTCAATCAGCTCCAGGTTAGCCCGGAACGTCACGAAGTCAGTAATCTCCGATCGCTGGGCTACCCGGTCACGAGCCCACCTCAAAGCATGAGGATAGAGATCATCCTCAACAACTGCAGGGCGACGTACTGGCAGGTACTCGTAACTCCACCAGACAAGGAAAGGCCAAAAGCTAGTCATGCTACCCCAGCGAGAAGAAGTCCGAACCCGCATCGATCGAAGAAAGCAGCCAAAAGAAAAGGACCCCCAGTCCAGCTCAGACAAAGCTCCCAGATCAGCTACTATACTCACCAAACGACACGACACGAGTGACTTGTTGTTGTTGCAGAAGCAGCTAAAGATGATGTACAACACAAGTCGCCGTCTCATAATGTCCCGCTGGGCAGGCGATGGCTCGGTAGCAAAAGTATGCTCACCCTGACTAATCCAAGAGACTGGGAATGCAGAACGCTCAGGCTGGGGCAAGTCCAACAGCAAACAGGCCTCGTCCCTGCTGACCGGGTGCAGGGTGATCCGCCGGCCGACAAAAGAGAGTCCTGTAATAATCGCCCAATCTAAAGGAGTGGGGCCTAACTCGAAACCGACGAAATGGAAGGTCCCAGTCTCCCCGAACCACCGCTCAACCAATGCCAGTACCAAATGCTGGTTCAGGCGGTTAGCCTGTAATCCCATAAAGGCGCCAAACCCGATCTCTGCCAAGAAGGCGCGGTATGATGGGGCAGCCTGCTGCATGGTCACAAACACCTGATAAACAGCCCCTCGGAAAGTTGTGTGTACCCGCGGAGGTGGTAAATGCTGTCTGGAATATACACTAGGGTGATAGGCCAAATCCCCGAGAGGTGGGACATCTGGTATCTGCAAGTCTCCCAAGTCGGCGTCTGTCTGCCTATGCCTGGAAGAGGCTCTCCCATAGCTGGTCACCTGGTCCCCAAGGCCCGGTACCTCCTCCTCGGCGTCAACCTCCTCAGCAAAAGCCTGCTCAACCGGAGGAAAAGGGTCGATAGGTAGCCTACTCCCCTGCCCGCTCTGGCTAGATGAGGATCGTCCGGTGGATCGTCGACTACCTCTGGATCGACTGGAACCGCCAGCAGAATCGGTCCGGGCCGCCTTTCTCGAACGGCGTCTCCTCTCGGAACCATCATCACCTGCGTCTGCCATCCTGAAAAAGGTAAGCCAAGGTAAGTGATGTTAATATATCATCCATGTAATTTAAATAACAGTAAAATAAAACAAACAAATAACCCAAAACAAATAAAGAATTTTAAATAGCAAATCAAAGACAAAATTTTCACACATCTTAATTTTCCAACTCCAAATCACATCTCAAGGGTTCTCTGCCTTTTTCCTTCAAAAAGATTTTATTTCTAAAAACTTTAACCAACTCTTTCAATAATTTCTAAAAAATTCGGCAGAGTCCCGTTTAAAAATGGCCCCTACAACGCCCATGACATCAACACAAAATATGAAATATGCACCTTCCAACGCTACAATCACATAACAATGGCACCCGTGCACACTTTCCAATTTTTCAAAATTTCCAAAACTCATGTTTTATTTTTCAAATAAATCAACGGTTTTCAAAAGGCTTCCAAAATTTTTCAAAATCACCTCAAATGGTTTCAAAATATTCCTACATTTTTCCAAATTTCAAACTTTAAAAATTTCATCAATTTCTTGAATTTTCTAATTTTTTCTAATTTTCTAAATATTTTTCTAATTTTCAAAAAAATCAAAAACTCACCGAGTTTTCAAAAAAACACGAAACTTCATACGGTTATCAAACACATTTTTCTAAGGCACATTTCACAAAAACATGGCCAGAAAACCTAATACCCATGCCTGTAAGAACAACTTTCCTATTCCTGCGGAAAACCCCCTTCACACGTTTACATATAATCACTCAAATTCAATCAAACAACCAGCAAACTACAAAAACAACATCACCAAAGTGTTCAAAACATATCAAAACATCAATTTCCACTATTCACATGATTCAAACGAAGTTCTACACATCAAAATCAACAAAATTTGAAAACTCACCTTTTGGAAATTCTCCGGCGAAATCTTCACTTCCGGCGACTTTTCCGGTGACGTGGATTCCCTCCGGCAATCACCCGTGGTCTCCAAAGAGTGCTCCTTCAATCTCCAAGATGGATTCCTCGCAATGCCTCACGAATTTGTGAAAATCCTCCAAAGTGCCGCGGCTGTTCGAACCAGAAATTTTCTGGTTTTAACTTTAAGCCTGGCGCCACTAGCAGAGGCGCCAGTTTTGTTTTGCCAAAGGCGCCACTAGTTATAAATTCTGGGCAATTTTGCCCTTTGTCCCGCCAAAACTCGTTTTCGAAGGCCTTTTTGGCCCGTTATCCGTTTTCGACCCCTGTTGTCGAAAGGTTTTCAATGTCCGTCCCTCCGACTGCCTCGCGGTCAACATGGGACTCTTACTCTTATCGTTTTCTGTCTTTGACAAGCAAAGACAGAAAAAGAGGGGTAGCTGTAAGCACCCCATTTTTGACCGCTCGGCAGTCTACACTTCGTCTAGACTTGTTTTCAAGTCATTATGGACATATTCCAATCGAAACCAATCCTCTAGTCCAAATTCTATCTTTCCATCGCTTCGCGGGCCTGTCAGGCCCAAATAGAGGCAAAATGACCAAAATGCCCTAAGGGGCATTGTCCTTTCTTATTCCAATTTCAATCCCTCTCTCGAGACAGTTTATTCCTCGAGACGATCCGAGTAGCAAAACTACTCACAAAACCGTTAGAGTGGCGAAAATACTCACAAAACCGTCAGAGTGGCGGAAACACTCACAGAACCGTTAGAGTAGCGGAAATACTCACAGAGCCGTTAGAGTAGCGGAAATACTCAACCGTTAGAGTAGCGAAAATACTCAACCATTAGAGTAGCAAAACTACTCACAGAACCGTTAGAGTAGCGGAAATACTCACAGAGCCGTTAGAGTAGCGGAAATACTCAACCGTTAGAGTAGCGAAAATACTCACAGAACCGTTAGAGTAGCGGAAATACTCAACCGTTAGAGTAGCGGAAATACTCACAAAGCCGTTAGAGTAGCGGAAATACTCACAGAACCGTTAGAGTAGCGGAAATACTCACAGAGCCGTTAGAGTAGCGGAAATACTCAACCGTTAGAGTAGCGGAAATACTCAACCCCGTCCGAGTAGCGAAAATACTCCCAGATCATCAACCCGGTTAGAGTAGTGGAAATACTCAATCCCGTTAGAGTAGCGGAAATACTCAACCCCGTCCGAGTAGCGGAAATACTTACAAATCATCAAACCCCGTCTGAGTAGCGGAAATACTCACACCGTTAGAGTGGCGAAAACACTCAAAACCCAGGTCAACACCAGTGTCTGTTATCTCACTTCGGTGAAAAATGACCAAACTACCCTTAGGACCTTTTCCGAGACTTTCCGGTCAAGATGACCATTTTGCCCCTAGGCATCCGAACGCCCCGGGAACCACACCGGCTCTAGGTATCAAACCGGTAACCCCCTGAGAATACTTTTTATAGTATTCTCAACCTTCCTTTACCTTTCCGGACCATTCCGAGTCAATTCTGGCGAACCCGGTACAAAATGACCGTTTTGCCCCTAGAGGGCCGGTCTCCTTCTTCGACCACACCGGCTTTGGGTATCAAACCGGTAATGACCCGAGAATGCTTTTTATAGTTTTCTCAACCTTCCTTTACCTTTCCGGACCATTCCGAGTCAGTTCCGGCAAACCCGGTGCAAAATGACCGTTTTGCCCCTAGTGGGCCAGTCTCCTTTTCCGACCACGCCGGCTCTGGGTGTCAAACCGACAACCTCTGGGAACATTTTAAATAATAATGTTTCCAAATCTAAATTCTTTTTCCGGGACAGTTTGAGTCTGTCCCGGCAGTTTTCCGGTCCGATTGACCGTTTTGCCCCTAAAGGCTCGGTCAACCTTTCCGACACATCTAATCCTCACTTTTCAAGTCAAATACCTCCATGACACTATTTTAAGTGTTCCTGCTCCTTTCCGGCCTTCCGGGTCACTCCCGGCTCCTTCAAATCATTCCCGGACTTTCCGGAGTCACTCCTAGTGAAGCCAGGCTAAAGTTTACATGGTAGTCACTAGTACAGGCGCCCAAATCTATTCAAAGATACGTTGCTTGCCGACCTTAATTGTTTCCTAAATGGCTGGCGCCACTCCTAGTGGCGCCAGTATAAATTTTGCCCTGGCGCCACTGCAACAGGCGCCATGCTTGTCCAACTTCTATAAATACAGAGCCTCGATCAACGTGAAAGGGGTCTGCAAACTTAACCTAAGAATCCTATATTGCGATATACAGAGCTCGAGCACCTCCAAAAACCCTAGCCTCCTTAGGTTTCTCCAAACCCTAGCCACCTTAAACAAACCTTAGCCTCCTATACACTCATACACTCCTTCATACACTCATACCCTAACCTTCAACGATCCAAAGCTTGAAGACAACCCTTGAAGACTGAAGAAGAAGACCAAGACGAAGACCGAAGACCGAAGACTGCACGGCGCGCAAAATAAACAAGAAACAAGGTAGGCTCCCTATTTAAATTTCCGCATTCCCCCTCTCTCTTCTCTCTCCAACCCACTTGGGTTTTCTCTATTTTAATCCCCCATCTCTTCCCCCCCCCCCCCCCTTTTCTTTGCATGCTTGAAACAAGGAGATTCCCGGTCCATGTGTAGGATTGGACTATTGGAGAGTCACCGTGTCGGGGGCTTTCTTATAGTCTAACCAAAGACCACGTAGGTCCGACCCCCTTGATTATGTGGTGAAGCCTTAACCTTGTATGTTCACGACCCCAAATTGTATTGTGCATATCATAGTCTTGCATCTTCCAAAAACCGTTTTCAAACTCGTTTTCAAAACCGTTTTCAAACTTGTTTTTCAAAATTGCATCAAAATCTTCTTTTCAAAAACATGTTTTCAAAATCACAATCCTAGGGTGATTCTAGCTTTTCCATGGCTAGGGTTGCTTTAGGAAAGTGTTACATTAAAAGGGACCGATACGGTCTATATTTTCAAAATCTTGTTGTTTTCAAAACCGCTTTTCTAAAGTGGTTCTAGCCTTCCTATGGTTAGAATTGCTTTAGGAAAGTGAGATGTGTTTACACCTTCTAAAAATTCTTTTTCCAAATCCCTCTTTCTAAAAATCTCTTTTTCAATATACTTTCCTAAAACTCTCCTCTCCAAAATGGTTTTCAAAAACTCCCTTTCAAAATCTCTTTTTCAAAACTCTCTTCCCTCAAAATTCACTTTCTAAAAACACTCCTTAAAAATCTTTCTAAAAACTCTCTTCCCAAAATCTTCCTTCTAGAAACTCTTCTCTAGGGTTTTCCTTCTAAAACTTGTTTCCAAAAAACACACCTTCCAAAACTCCTTCTCTTTAAAATCCTTCTCTAAAAACCCCCTCTTCAAACATACTTTCCAAAAACTCCTTCCTAGGATTCCTTTCTATAAAAACCTTCGTTTCTAAAAACACACTTTCCAAAAACTCTTTCCTTAGAGCCCAAACCAAACCCTAGAACCCACAATTAGGAAACCCTAATTTTCTTTCCAAAAACACAATTTTCAAACTTTGCCCTAAACCTAGGTTTCCAAAATCTTTTGTTTTCTACATCAAAACTATACATGTTTTCAAAACCTATTTTCTACGTCGAAACTACAATTTTCCAAAACTAGGGTTTCTAAAATTTCCCTCTCCAAATTCTTGTCAAATCCTATCTTCTCTTTAAGAAACCAAATCCAATCTCCCCGTTTAGGAAACTAGATCCCGTCCTCCGTTTTAGGAAACAAAATCCAACCTTTCTCTTTTAGAAACCAAATCCAATCCCTTCCTAATCCAAATCTTTCCTAATTCCAATCCTTCCTAATCTTTCACTTTCCTAAATCTTAAGTTTCCAAAACTTGAATATAAAAATCTTTCCTAAATTTTAAAAACTCAACTTTCAAATCTTTCCTAATTCAACTCTTTCCTAATTCTACCCTTTTTTCAAATCTTAACTTCTCAAACCTAAGTTTTCAAACCTTTCCTAAACTCAAGCCTTTCCTAATTTCAAGACTTTCTAAAATTTAAACCTAAAAACTTTCTAAATCCTAAATTTTCTAAATTTCAAATCTTTCTAAAATTCTAAGCTTCCTAAATTTGAAACTTTCTTAAGTTAAAACTTTCTAAATTTCAAATCTTTCTAAATTCTAAACTTTCCAAAACTTCAAAATCTTTTCAAATCTAAAACTTTTCTAAATTCAAAACTTTCTTAATTCAAAACTTTCTTAAGTTGAAAACTTTCTTAATTCAAACATTTCCTAAACTGAAAACTTTCCTTTTTCAAACCTTTCCCAAAACGAAACTTTCGTATTTTCAAAACTTCCTTGTTTTCAAAACTTTCCAAAATCAAAACTTCCCTTTTTCAAACGTTTCTAAATTCAAAATTTTCTAAATTCAAAACTTTCCTAACTCGAAAACTTTCCAAAAATGAAACTTTCCTAATCCGAAACTTTCCTAAATCGAACATTTCCTAATTCAAACATTTCTTAAATCCAACCTTTCCTAATCTCCTAAACCTTCCAAGTCAAGTCAAACCTTTCCTAAGTCTCTTTCCTAAGTCTAGGTTTTCTTAAACCTTCTTATTCCAAAATCAATCTTTTCAAATCAAAGTTCAATCTCTTTCTTAATTTCAACTTCCAATCTCCTCTTCTAATCTCAAATCAAATCCAATTTTCAATTCAACTTCTTTCTTCCAATCCAATCTCTCTCTTCAAATCAATCTATTTTTAATCGGACTCCGGTCCGAACTATGACTGACCTGATTCCCCAAAGGGGATACGTAGGCAACCTTCATAGGTGCGGTCACAATACTTTTCAAACTTTCAATTCCACCCTCATGGGTGTGGTCTTCAAAATCTTCTCAAATCTCAAATTTCAATTTCAAAATTTCTATTTTCAAATTCCTATTTTCAAGTTTTCAAGCTTTTCAATTTCAATTCTATTTCTTCAAATCTCTTTCAAATCAAATCCAACTTCTTTTCAAATCTATCTTTCCATTCTCTTATCTTGCACTTGCATATCATGCATCATAGTTTTCAAACATTGTTTTTCAAAGTGAATAGGGTTGTCCATTAGTTAATTAAAGGCTCTCATAGGTGAATCTAGGGTAGATTGACATGTAGGTACCGAAAGGGTGGGGTAGGGTGATAGCTTAGTGCGTCTTCCCTACACGTAACCAACCTCCAAAACTAGAATCACTGATTTCAAAGACCAAAAAGGAGTTATTTTTCTAAAAGGGGCTAAATGTTTTTCAAAGGTTGCCAAACAACCTGTTTTCTTAAAAACCCTCTCTCGAGGAGATATTTTCAAAACTGTTTTCTAAAAACCCTAAGCGTAGTCTTCGGATTATTCTTAGTTTTAGGTGACCTAACTCACCTTAATCAAGTTAGGTGGCGACTCCGAATCTTTTTCAAAGGCCCTTTATTCAAACATATTTTCAATTCAAACCTAGTCGCACTCATTTTTCTAGGAGGGTGAGTTCTAACGAGAGAGTACAACATTTTTCCCGCTTGGGTGAGTATTCCTCGAGTGCGAAAAATCTGGGCGCGACATTGTCCAAACCATGTCTAAGTATTGCCCAAACAATACCTAAACAATGGCCAAGACAACTCCAAGGTATACCAAGGATGGCCCAAAGAAGCAATCAAGAGGGCAGCCGAGGAAGCAACGCAACAGCGTCCAAGGCAGCCGGAGTTATCAAGCAACGGCACAGGTGAGGGGCAACCTAACATCACTAGCGCCCAACCAAGAGCATCTAACCTCATTTTGGTGTGCCAGCGAGACCCTAGATAACCTCACTTTGTGTGTACCAAAGTGGAAGTCAGATGCTAGCAAGATAGCCTCACCAAGGTCAGCCGCGAGACCCCATTTAACCTCACTTTGGCCTGATCTTTGGTGTGGCATAACATTGAGCTCTCAAGTCCAAATTTAGTTAGGTTTTTTTCTATAGGACCCTCTTAGGATGTAGTTTCATGGTTTTGAAGGGTCTTATTTATTGAGTTTTGTAGAATTTATAAGAGGCCATCATGACTCCTCGTGGGGGTGTCATGTTTTGTTGTATCAGTTTTGAAATGGCTTAAAAAGCATATATAGGGGGGGGTATGCTCCTACCACCTCCACCCCACAACTTTTTAGATGGCTTAAGGCATATCTTGTACATAATGTAAGCTATGTAATGATGCTATTATCAATGAAATATGTTTATTACTTCCACCCATTCTCAAAAGGAGGTTGCTTGACGGTTGGCCATTAACGCTCAATTCTAGATTCCAAATGAGATGATCCGGGTATGGTTGGCTTGTCAGACAGACTTGGCAAGTGCCGCATGAGCCACATTTGTGACTACCAAGCTCACAAAATGTTGGACCGTGACAGTTGGTATCAAAGCAATGGTTGGTGGGAAGGCTACAATGTGGCAGTGGTTGACCCTATGCCCACAACGGACCGTGGGAATGTAGTTGACGCTGTACAGCGACAAAAATGAAAGGAAGCAATGAAAGAGCAAAGGATGGTGACTCAAGCATTGAGAGTGCAAGCCGGTGGGCTCGGTGGATGGAATGCCGCGGTGGCTAAATGGCAAGACAGTGCCTATCAAGAAATGTGGTGGATAAGCCCAAGAGGATGGGCAAGACTCAGGAGGCTCCAATGGTAGTGTCATCGTGTTGACACACCCCTATATAGCAAGTGGCAAAGGGGGCAACGGAGCAACGGTGGGCCAAGCATAAGTTGAAGAAGTGCAAGGGCCAAGCTTACATGTGCTAAAGAAGCGAAGCGAGACCAAAGCATCGATGGGAGACACGCCGCATGCAAGTGCCAAGTTCTTGTGCCAATGTGTCGACGGGGGTACAAGGGATGCCAAAGAGGATGAGAAGGCATCCAAAGCTACAACGTGCATGTCCAAGAGAGCCACAGAGGTGGAGGACGATGCACATGGAGCAATGGTTGGGCCTATGCAGCAATGCCAAGATGGAAGGAGTTTAAGTGGAACTCAAGTGGCTATCCTTTCCCGGAACAAGTAAAGAGGCCGGTGGGCCTAATGAAGCTTTGTGCACATCGGTGCCAATCGGGTGATAATGTCAAGCAAGTTCTTTGCCCAATGCTTGACACGGGAGACATGTCCATGAAGGACTAGTTGTTCTACTTCCTGGAAGAGCCTGCAACCAGGGCGTGGGTGCCCAAAAATGCAATGGAATGCCTTGAAGGCTATGTCTTTGAGCCATAACAGCCTGGGAAGTGGAAACCAGCAAGGATGTGGGAAATGGCAAGTCTCAAGTCTACGGCAAACCCAAGAGTGGGGGAGCCACATCTAGAATCATCTCAAAGTGCACGGTAAACCCAAGAGTGGGGGAGCCACAAGTGCCGGCAAGCCCAAGAGTGGGGGAGCCAATGTCAGGTTATCTTTCAAGGAGGACGGATGAAACAACAACATCTTCAAGGGCACGGGAAGGACTTCCATCAAGAGAGGATAAGCATAGGGGTCTCATTTCTTGTCATTCATGCAACGGATCGAATGGTGTGCAAGTGTTGAATATTGAAGCGGAGTCAGGAGCCGTAAAGAGTAACAGTTGGCCGGTGAGCCACACCTAGTGGGGTGTTTCCTTACTCCAACTCAGGCAAGAGTGCCAATGAAGGGATTTGACTTCAAAGCTACTGAAGGACCGTGCAAAGCTCATGTGAACTTAATGTTTCACCTCGGTTGAGTTCGGGGTGCATTGTCATTGGTGGAGTATCTTAAAGCAATCGGAGTATGGCGATAGAGTGAAGGGGCGTCAAGGGGACGGTTGGCTTGCGAGCAACATCTTGCGAGATGTCACTTTGCTACCATTAGGGCGGTGGTGCCCAAAACAGCTTTGAGATCTCCTGGTGCATATTTGCTTGTTGTTGATGGGTTGGATTCATCAAACTCACAAAGCCAAGAGTGGCAAGAAGGGAGATGTTCTAACCCAGACACAAGAAGGCGGTGTTGAACTCCAAGTCTAGATTGACAAAGGCGTTAACACTAAATCAAGGCCATATCGACAGGACCGAGAAGCTTTGGAAGAGATTGCTTTAGCCGGTTCAACGTGGGGATATCGGTGGCATGTTCAAGTCAATCCCAGTATTAAAGATTGCTCACGAGGGAGCATGTTCGGTGGTACCCATGGACTAGTTGCAGCTATCCTTGGGTTGGACTTCAAGAGGAAGCCTATGACTGCTTTGGATTGGTGATTGCCATGTTGCCATTCCATTTTCTTGTGCGACGGACTGCACAAGTTACACATTGTTCGTGCCATGTCCACCAACAAGGTTGGAAGCTTTGTTCTCAACCACAAGATAGTTAGAGGCCAAGTGGGAAGAGCCTACGGGACGACGGTCGGGACAATGAATTATCAAGGTGCCTATTAACAACTCTCACCTAGGAGAGTTAGAGACTTTAAGCAAGCAATGTGAAGCTTTGGAGGAGGGAGCAATTTCCAAATCTATCAAAGGGTCTTGAAGACAAACTTTCAAGGCCAAGCCAAGATGACAACAAAGAGTTGGCCCATGAAGAGGCACGGAGGTGACAGTAAGTCTAACTCCATTCAAGGGTCTTGAAGACGGACTTTCAAGGCCAAGCTGAGATGGCAACAAAAAGGTAGCCCGTGAAGCGGCAAGGAGGAGGCAGTGGTTCCAACTCCATATAAGAGTCTTAAAGACGGACTTTCAAGACTAAGTCAAGAGGGCAAGCAATGCCCACGAGGGGCATGAAGTTCAAGAGCAGGGATGCATTCGAGGAGGCAACTTAGAGACGAGACTTATAAGCTGCTCGGCCAAAAGTGTGGCCAAATTGACCCAGTATTCAAGGAGGCAACTTGGAGACGGACTTCCATAACGCCCGGCCAAGGTGGGCCAAATCAATCTAGCATTCAAGTGGCGACCTAGAGACGGACTTCTATGGCGCCCGACCAAGGTGACCAATTCAATTCAAAAGTTCAAAGTGGCGACTTGGAGACGGACTTCCATGGTGCCCGGCCAATGAGGCCAAATCAAGCCAAAGTTTGAGATGGCCTAGAGACGGACTTCTAAGGCACCTGGCCAAGGTGGCCAAATCAATTCAAAGTTCGAGGAGGTAACTTGGAGATGGACTTCTGAGGTGCCCGGCCAAGAAGGCAATATCAACCACTTCATCAAAAGGGGTGGATCTTATGCATGAGCTCGTGCCTGGAGGTGGTCAAGCCGTGTGCCCCACTTTAGCCGGATATCTTTGAGAGGCAAGAGCTAGAGAAGCTGCTCATCGAGTGCCGAGATAGTCCGAGGGGCAACACAACTTCAACTTCAAATTCAACAAATCAAATCTTAGTCACCGTGGACGGTGACAGTTCGAGTGGGGGAGAGTGTCATGGTCCGCTTCTTCGCGCCCCATGACCACTCAAAAGGATGCCAAACTTGTGCTTAAGAATTGTCCAAACCATGTCTAAGTATTGCCCAAACAATGCCTAAACAATGGCCAAGACAACTCCAAGGTATACCAAGGATGGCCCAAAGAAGCAATCAAGAGGGCAGCCGAGGAAGCAACGCAACAGCGTCCAAGGCAGCCGGAGTTATCAAGCAATGGCACGGGTGAGGGGCAGCCTAACCTCGCTAGCGCCCAACCAAGAGCATCTAACCTCATTTTGGTGTGCCAGCGAGGCCCTAGATAACCTCACTTTGTGTGTACCAAAGTAGAAGTCAGATGCTAGCAAGATAACCTCACCAAGGTCAGCCACGAGGCCCCATTTAACCTCACTTTGGCCTGATCTTTGGTGTGGCATAACATTGAGCTCCCAAGTCTAAATTTAGTTAAGTTTTTTTCTATAGGACCCTCTTAGGATATAGTTTCATGGTTTTGAAGGGTCTTATTTATTGAGTTTTGTAGAATTTATAAGAGGCCATTATGACTCCTCGTGGGAGTGTCATGTTTTGTTATATCAGTTTTGAAATGGCTTAAAAAGCATATATAAAGGAGGGGGGAGGGTATACTCCTACCACCTCCACCCCACAACTTCTTAGATGGCTTGAGGCATGTCTTGTACATAATGTGAGCTATGTAATGATGCTATTATCAATGAAATATGTTTATTACTTCCACCTATTCTCAAAAGGAGGTTGCTTGATGGTTGGCCATTAACGCTCAATTCTAACTTCCAAATGAGATAATCCGGGTATGGCTGGCTTGTCAGACGGGCTTGGCAAGTGCCGCCCGGGTCACATTTATGACTGCCAAGCTCACAAAATGTCGGACCGTGACACTATGCAAACCACCAAAATCTCACTCAATGCGTGTAATGCAATCGACCAATGCAATAACAGATTTCTTTTGGGGAGAAGATGAGAAAAGACAAGAAATGCATCTTGTCGCATGGGACATGGTGTGTCAACCCAAAGCCATGAGGGTCTAGGAATTCGCAGGATGAAGGAGCTGAATGATTCTTTACTTGCTAAGATGGGAAGGCGCTTATTGCAGGAAAATGAGGCTTTATGGGCGAAGGTACTCTCTAATAAATATCTGAGGAATAACCAGGCCTTATGGGACCCTCATCCCGCAACAGCATCCTTCACGTGGAGGAGTATTTGGAAGGGAAGCAGGCTCTCAAAAAGAGGCCTTGCTTGGAAGACCTCAACTAAATTGTGGAAGAACTTATGGCTGCTGAACAGACCTCTGCTTGAGGTAATTACAGGCCATCTTCCTCCCCAAGAGCATGATAACACTGTGAATCAGTATTGGCTTCAGTCAGGGGAGTAGGAATGGGAGGCAATTCGTGAGATTCTACCCTCCTACTGCCTAGACGAGTTTTGGAGTGTTCTAGTTTGTGAAGAGATGAACATTGATGGAAAGATATGGAAGATGTCCTCTTCCGGGACAGAAGCTACAGGAATGCATGAAACTACGGAAGGGAACAAAAAGTGGAACAAGCTTTAGAAAGTCAGGGGTGCTCCTCGATGGAAACATCTTCTCTGATTGGTGCGAATCGACAGGCTGCTCACGAATCGGTTGAAGTTTGTTCGCCATCTCTCAAATGAGGATATCTGTCCTATATGTGGATCTAACAGCGAGTCCACCTTCCATGCCATCAGGGATTGTTCAATTCGTAAACATGTTTGGACTCAATCTATTCTTCCCCAGCATCAACAACGCTTCTTCTCCCTCCCCTTTCACGACTGGGTGGATGATAATCTACGCTTTGATTTTTGGTCTACTACCCAGGAGGGTGATTGGAACACTTTCTTTATGGGTGCTATTGCCAAATTTTGGTACTGCAGGAATAAGAGAGTCCATGACCGTTCATTTTTCCTTCCTGAAGACGGAGGATATCAAACTGAGTGTCCGAGAAGTGGAGTTAGCTCACAACATTGCGTCGGGTCGCCAAAGACTCGATCTCCGTCCAACGGAAGCCACCCTTTCAGTTATGGGTGAAAATTAATACGGACGCTGCCTGCATCAACAGCTCTGGACATGTTGGAATCGGGGGCCTAATAAGGGATAACCGAGGGTAGTGGCTTTCAGGTTTTGTCCAGAATTACGGCTGAGCTGTGTGCCATATGGAAAGGATTGCAGCTAGCTTGGGAGCAAGGATTCTGGAATCTGACAACTGAAGCTTTGGAGCTTCTCAATCAGCAAAATCCTAACCATCCCAATTCGAATTTAATCCTCCAGATCAATAGCCTGATTCCTCGGGACTAGTCCTGTGTGGTGCAACGAGAGGCAAACGGCAGTGCTGACAGACTGGCTCAAGATGCGTTGGGAGCAAATTTTGGGCTGCAAGTCCTCCCGAACCCGCCCCCCAATGTCCAGCCCTTCTTGGCTTGGGATACCTCTTAATGGGGAATGCCTCGTTTAGGTTTCTTTTAGTTTTTCTTTTGGCTTCAGCCACCTTAGTGCCAAAAATAAACATCCTTACAGAATGTGAAGAAATTGGAGGCACGGAAGGTGAAGGAGAAGATATAAAATCATTGCCGATGGACTTCCTCCATGTCTGTTAGTCTGTTAGATTCATCCAAAACCTACCGATTAATACAAATGATGCATGTACATATGAAAACAGTTCAAACAAAATATTGTGGCATGATGAGTTTATTTATTGTACCTGCTAGATTCATCAGAACTGTTTTCGAATGTTAAACAATGAGTGCATGTTCCAGAAACTTGAAACAGTTCGCGATTTCTTTATTTGCTCCAATCTTGCCTTCATCATTCATGCAAGAAAACCAATCAAGTCGTCCACTGTCAAGTGATGACCTTTAAAAATAAATGGACCCAGCTAAAGCCAATCAAGTTTCGCCGAATGCCCATGAAAGCAAGAATAAAAAGTAATAACAAAATAAGAGAAGGAACAGCTCATTTCCCTCATTAGAATATAACCATGTCCAAAACAATTCTGACAGAGACTATGTAACCCCACCACCAGAAGAAAATCAAAAACATGTCCTGTCAAAGGCGTTCAAGTGCATGCATGTAATGTATATAGAGTATGTATATATACATATTTGTGCATCTCTTAATTATCAATTATAATTATATCACTTGAAAAGTGGGTGGACAAAAAAATAATAGGTCACAACAACTAGGCCGTTACATTAGATTAGAGATCCCAATAAAATACAAAAGGAGTTTGACAGGGCGGGGGGTGTGAAAAGATTGACCTGCGTCCTCTCCATCACCCAGTGCAAATCTTAGATTCTCTTTGCCTCATCCCATGAGAAAAATGCCATCTCTCGAATGGCCATGACACTACATGATCATTGGAAGCCCCTACAAAAATCAGAAACGCCCACCACAGAGAGAAAGAGAGAGAGAGAGAGAGAGAGAGAGAGAAAACAAAAACAAAGGAAAGAAATGACTAGGGAGATGTATAATCCAAAAGTAATTTCCAAGACTTTGAATCAATTTTCACATGGCTATCCCACTTCAGGGATATATAGATATGGAAGAGAGAGAGAGAGAGAGAGAGAGAGAGAGTTGAGTTAATACTCATGAGGGTGGTGGTACATTGAGGGGTCACAACTACCTTGTGACCCATGTCGATCCATGGCTTCCCTCTGGTTGTTGTGGCTACTATCATCTCCTTCGTCCATTTGAGCCGAAGCGACTGCACCCAGATTGAGATAAACCAACCTTGAATCGAGGGCAAGGTTAGCCATGTTGCCACTGCTATTGCCACTGTTTTGATCATCGGTCATCGGTGGATAAATTGGCGTCGAAGAAGGAGCATTCCCACTCCCTTCTTCGCGTGAAATGACCAAAGCTGCGGATTGAACCAGCTCTAGACAGAGCCTAAGCTTGTTGGGTTCAATATGGTTTAGCCCCGGCACAGCCCCTTTGAAAAGAAAATCAGAAGTTAGGGTTCGAAGCACATCAAGAGGAGTGATGCCATCAACCGTCCTGACATTTGGGTCGGCATGGTGGTCCAGAAGGACTGCCACCATGTCCGGCGACACCATTTCTGCTGCGATGTGAAGTGGAGTTTTTCCAGCCGGCCCTGCCCTGTAGTTAACATCGGCTGCACCAAGCTCAAGCAAGGCTTTCACCACTTCTCGGCTACAATTCTCAACAGTATAATGTAGGGCTAATGCTTCGTCAAGATTAAGCCCTTCACCCATGACCATAAGCTTGACAAGCTCCACATCGGATGAGTCCAGCGCTCGTCTCATTCGTCGAATTTTCTGGTCTTCAAGATCAGCAGCAGCGCCAAGATCATGGTGGCGGTGATGGGGCATGAGGGATCGACGAGCTAGCGATGATTTGAGGCGGAGCTCCTCAATCTTGGCCACAACTTCGATGGGGAGATGCTTGGCTAGGATTTCTGGTGGGAGGCCAGACTTCGCAACCAAATGGGAACAAGTAGTCCAAAGTTGTTGCATTTCTTGCTTTCTTGAAGCTATCAAGACCTTCATCACGTCCTCAATTGAGGCCTTCTCTACCATGCTTGCCAATTGCTTCTGCAACACAACCCATGAAAGAACAAAGGAAAACAAGCGAATCGGATGAGATTTACATCAAGGGATTTTCAGCAGGTTCTTGAGTTGTTTGAGTGGTGGTGTGTTTGTGCAAATTTGTGATTTGGTAGTCCTTTTGTCATGGTTTGTTTTCCTTTACAATCTAAAAACAAATGAGGAAAGTAGATTATTTGGGCCAGATTTGGTTTGATCACTGTGGAAGACAAGACTAGAGACCAAGATCTAAATTTAGAAAGTCTTGTGTGTGTTGTCCTAAAGATGGAGAAACCCCATTCGAGAAAAAAAAATTTTGAAATGGGACATGAAATAAAACTAGATACATTCTCAGGGTACGGAGATGAATCAAAGCTCACAAAAACATTCGATCCAAGAAATAAAACAGAATAAAAAGAAAGAAAATTTGTATGGTTTTTTATCAGCTGTAGAAGTTGAAAGTGGAAGCAATTGAAGCAGTAGATGTCTGTGAGATCAAACCCAACTACTTCAAAGGGAGAAGCTATTGTAAAAATTGATGGCCAAAATCCAATCCACCCGCTTCACAACCTAAGAAATTTTAAAATAACTGAAAACTAATAAAAAACCACCTGAAAACATCCCAACCCATTCCCCAAACCAAACCCTATACTTATGAGTACTGTACACAGCAATCTAGAGAGAGAGAGAGAGAGTTGTCCATGAAAACAAGGAAACCTGAGTGAGCAATGCGAGCTGTTCCACACCAAAGGATCTAGCGGCACCGAGGGTGTCAAGAGCAAGATCAACGGCTGAGGTGCAATATGTATGCCAACAGCCTCTCTCGCCACAATTAGGCCTCGGCTCATGCTTCTGAGGCACAATTGAGACCTGCCCACTATACAAGAACTGCAACATCAACAAGAACACCTCATAGCTCACTGAATTCACCGGTATCACCTGCGGATTCGATCCCCTCGGAGATGACACCAACCCGCCGGCCGACACGATCCTTGACCCCGACGGGTCCTGATCCGCCGGTGTGTCCGGCCCACAGAAAAACTTTCTGAAGAAGAGGCTCCTAGCTGCTAAGATGCACCTGTGGGCATGTACTAGACGACCCTCCACACTGAAGGTTACATCACTGAAGGCCTGCCCATTGATGAGCAGGTTGAGATAGTCCAGAGAAAGAGATCTTAAGGAGTCTTCGAGGGTCATGGTTATCTGGGTTGGTATAGAGAGAGAGAGAGAGAGAGAGAGAGAGAGAGAGAGATAGACGAAGGATGAATAGGAGGTGAGGGTTAAGAGGAGCAGAAGGAGGATAGAGAGGGGGAAGGAGATAGAGAAAAGCTTGGCGCCTTCATCGCTTTTGTTCTTCTACCATCTGATGATGTAAGTGTTAATTTCTTGTGAGATTCTCTCAATGGTGTTGTGTATTTAGATGTGTTTGAGAGATAGAGAGAGAGAGAGAGAGAGAGAGCAATTTGGATGGCTATCTGGGCAGCTGATGTATTTGAGAAAGAAACATAAATAATTTAATGGAAATTGGAGAGAGAAAGAGAGGAAATTAAAATGATTCCCAATCAAAAATGAGATTTACATTGATCAGGTGATGTTAATTTACCTTCTAATTATTACATCTTCTCGAAGAAGATACTCCATATAAAGAGAACATTAGACTTTGACGTAAGCAAATTTTCCTTAGTACCCCTGTGTAGGCCATGTTTGTTAAGGAGGGATTGGAGATAGAATCATGTGGGGGATTTTAATCCTGCGTTGGTTCACATTCTTGCATGGAAAAAAAAGTATATTCAATCTCATAGGATTGCTAATCCCAAAAATGGGAAATGTGTAGTTCCATGAGATCGAGTGTGGTATCACATATCCATGAGGGAGAAGTTTTCAATTTGTCCACCCTTTAGATTTTATATTATAATTAATATATTATGCATTACATTATAATATATATCACCTTCTATTTATTTTATATTTAATAGTATACGTTATCTTAATATCAATGAAATAATTTCAGATATTATAGTATACGTTATATTAATACTATAATCCGATTATAATATTATGTTATTTAATTAATAAATTTTTTTGTGAGAAATAATATTGTAATTTCGTTTTATATATGAGTATACATCAACATAGATTAATATATATTTATAGGTAAAAAGGGGAATGATATTTCAGTATTTTTGAAGCACCACCTTATAATTGTGCCTCCTATCATAATGTAGATTTTCTTGCTAGGTGAATCATGATGAGCTGGGTGTATGGGTGTTTGAGACTCACCTGGTATGGAAGACTTGTTGCATTGAAGAAGAAAGATAGAGTAAGAGTGACATGAGACTTCATTAGTATTGAATATTTTTTTGTAAAACAGACCAAGCGATTCAAATCCATATATACATGTGTGAGACCCACCTAGTATGGAAGACTTGTTGCATTGAAGGAGAAATAACAAGAGTGACATGGAACTCCATTAGTATTGAATAATTTTTTGTAAAACAGACCAAGCGATTCAAACCTAGCTTACAATTGGCTCGAGCTCATTTAGAATTGCCTTGTTAGCTTAAAAGTTCGTAGAAAGTCATAATTCAAAGTCAAAACTCAATTTACCATTGATGATATTTTAAAATTTATTGATTTAATAAATATAGATGAATGCGAGTAAGTCATATTCAAAAAGTTAGACTTTTGATTGGCTTGGTTAGCTTCTTACTCCATGTCAACATGAGGGTAAAATTAGTTAAGCTTCATCAAATTTTTAAAATTGCTAGTTTTTCAAGTTGAGCTTTAAGTAACCTAACACTCGAGTCAACCTAATTGATGGAAACTTTTATCATTAAGATTAAATATTACAACTAACTAAGCATTACAAATGTTTTGCATTTTGTTGTGCTATTGTGCATGGTTTCGATTCATCTGATTTGTATGGAAATTCATAGTCGAAACTTCTAATTGTTTAAATTTGATTGGTTGAGAATTTAAATATTTTTCTACAAGCAGAGTACCAAAATGCGACAAATATCTTTCAAAAATATAATATGAAAAACCAGTGCTGTAACAAGAATTTGGTCGAGAGGGGCCAAAAAAAAATTGTTTTTTGGTTAAAAGGAGGGTTAAGAATTTTTTTTTTTTTTTTGATTTTTTATGGAACAATACACTATATAGTATTTTAAATTTTCAAAAAATGTAAAAGGGTGAAGTAAAACTTAGAAACTTTAAGGGTGTCAATACACCATGTTATATTTTAAATATCCAAAAATTTAAAAGGGCGAAGTGAAATTTTAAAACTTTAAGGGAGCCAATACACTATATTGCCGAATATTAAAAACTTTATAGAGTATAAAGCAAAATTTCTAAACTTTGAGAGGGTCGTGGACCCCCTACCCCCTTCATCCGCCACTGTAAAAAAGTATATAAAACTCATGGACACATGTCATATTTTAGTATATGCTTTTGCCAAAACCAAAAAAAAAATGCTACATTACCGATGGATCAAAATAGAACTCAACTTCTATTACACTTGTACTAAATGTTACAACTAACTAGAGATGATATCCTGAAAATGAAACTTCACATGCATTACATAGTAATAGAGCACTCATAACTAATTAGCTTCGAAAATTCAAGTTCAATAATCTATTTTTGACAGAAAATGAAGTGAAACAAGACCACTATATCCTAGGTAGAAGTAAGATACTGCGTTTTTAATTTATTTATTTAGTTCTAGTAATAAAACTTTTAAATGAATTCAAGCAAATAACTTATATTAGACCCAACTTCAGTTGCTGTATGTGAGAGTCCCTAAAAGAGAGCACTAGTGTATCCAAGGTCAGTGACTGAACTACGGAAGCTTTTTGTACTGCTTGTGTACTTCAATTAATCTCTGCCTTGTACAATTTATTAGTTAGCAAAGTTGCCCACAGCCATTATTCTCTCTCTTAAGATCAAGTTACCCATTTATTCTCATTATTTTGAGCTTTGTATCATTTCAACTATGACTTTGGTATTGGCCATGGCTCTATATGGAGTTTAAGAGTCCGTTTAATAAGATTTATTTTAAGTCTTTTTAGTTTTTAGATAAAAAAAAAATTAATTTTTTAGTTTTTATTTTTATTTTTTTGTTTTTATGTTAGTCTTAGCTTATAAAAGTAAAATAAAAAAAGGTGGAAAAAGCGTATCAAGCGGGACCTAAGTAATTGAACATTTAAACTCATGATTGAGTCTAGTCGATTAACCAGCCAAGTGAAAGGCCACGAGAACATTGACTGTTTGTATTAAAGCTAGCTAGTTCTTGTATGGTAATTCGTGCAAATTGGTGATTCTAATATACGGGCCCTTAAAAACAAAAATAAAAGAAATTCACACAGGTGTGGTAATAATGATGTAGTAATGTTGATCGACAGTTTATGCTCTTCTTTTTTCTTCTTTTTTAGTTTTGATCCCTTACTTTGTTTTTTTATTTTTATTTTTGGCTATAGGAAAATTGAAGTTCAACTTAGATTGTTGGAAGGATAATGTTATACTGAATTTATCACTAAAATGATGTAGTTGAATAAGAAATCTTCACTTAAAAATAAAATAACAATTACGTTAACTTTTATTTATAAAAATGATACTATCACATTATTTTGATAAAAAAATTTTTTACAAAATTTAAAAGTATAGCAAAATTTAAAGAAACGAAAAACAAAACCAAACCATTAATTACTTTTCTTTTTTTTTTTTGGGAATCGTGAGATATTCCTATGGCTCGGAGAATCTTAACATGGTAAAGAAAGGTAAAACTGAACATTGCAAGGGCAATATTTTAATTTTGACTTAAGAAGAGTCTCGAACACCATAAAGACTAGTAATTACTACAATAAATATACCCTTTAGGACTAGTTTAAATTTTCATGTTCCAAAAATCAAAAAACAATAAAAGGAGAAAACTGTTGTCTAAGAAAAAGAAGGATAGCGGGTATGAGACGGGTTTGTTAAAATTATACCTAACTCTAATTAAAAAATCTCTCCCCAGCTTGTTTCATACTTATTATGTGTTGAATCTCCAATCTCATACTTATCTATTTTTAAATCTGATAGGATCGAGTTAACCTTTATATTTCCCTATTTTCTTTTTTTGTTGCACCTGGATAATATTTCTCTACTCTAACATATTCTTCAAAAATAATAATCGACTTATGAAATAAGAGGTAAATAATACTTTGTTATATAAACTCTCTAAATACATTAGATTATATTTATAAGTTATTATACTATAATAAGGGTACTATAGTCATTTTGATATATAATCGAGTCGAGGTTCATTTTTTCCTTTTTCTCACATCTCATACCTGCTTTGAGTTTTATTCTTTCTCTCATAATTCACTCCTATATTTTTATTAAACCTTCAAGCTCTTCTTATTACGAGTGGGCTGGGAACCCTCTTTCTCCGATCAAATTGCCATTCCCATAGAGGGTGTAGTGGGTATTACTCTGATAACATGAGAATATTGGTACGGTGAGAATAGTTACCATTTGGATTGACTGAAATTATCATATTGAACTGTAATAATAGAGATCATATTTGTGGTAATTGGAGATTTTACCAAAATCACATCGATTTTTAAAATTTTCCATTATTGATTAGCATTTTGTATTAGATTTTGTTAATTTCAATCAGGCTTGATGGTCAAGCGTAACTAGATGATTAACACATTAGTTAAATTCTACCAATGGATGTTATACTTAGCTAATGTGTTGATTATCTAACCGGGCCTAATGATTGAAATTAACATTTCTATTCTTTATTTTTTTTATTAAGAGTTAAGATTACTTATAAAACTCCTGATCATACGGTACGAAGAAAAAATTCAATGGGTTTTCGGATCATGGAAAAGCGCGTCGGCCGGGTCTTGGGGACATATTGGGGATCTGACCCCAAAGTCCAAGTTCAATTAAAGAGGGTAGGGTTTTGAATTGCCCCACACGTGTGACGTGGACATCACTCGTCTTACCAGTAGTTGTCTCTCTCATCTCTACAACACTAGACCAAAAGCGTGTTGCGTGCGTGTGTGGGCTGTGCAACAAAGCAGATGTTGTTTTGGCAACAAAACAAAACAAAACCAAATCCCATCGATTGACAACTCGTCACTGACTGTCTTGTGGTTTTGTGTCCTACGATATGACATTAATTTGACTAGTCATTTCACCCCCACACCACCACCTTCCCCCCCTCTCTCTCTCTCTCTCTTCATGTACATATACAATTTTATACATTTGAATCTAGCTCTTTGTACACGTACTATACTAAGATACAACAACGGTACATCTAAAAGGAAAGGCTATGCATGGTGCTTCGAAGAATAGAAAAGAGAGGGAAACGAAATTTTTCATGTAGTGAGATGTTTTTAACTAGTAGTCTAGTGTTGGTAACTAATTGTTATGACAACCTTCTCGACTCTCTTGTTGTCTTCATGGTCAAGAGATATAAGAAAATTTGTAATCACTTGAAAACATATATGTACATTATTATTAAATTGAATGATGCCATGACTAAATGCAAGAGTAACATAATGGCAACAAAATAGGAGAAAGTTAGTGAAAAATGACAACATAAGGAATAGATAATACATAAAGAGGATGAAAGCAGGTTTTTAATTGGTTGGCTTGGTTTGGAGGATTTGAGAATACAAAAAGGGGATAAAAATGCTTCTAAACTACCTCTCAAAAGGTAGAAAAATATACGAGAGGGGTAGCGAAAAGCTATTCAAATTCAAATTTCAATTGTTTGGCCATCATTAGTTATAAATTAAGTGAAAGCTGGCGAGTACAGGAAAATCCAACAAAGGTAATTGCATATATGACCTTAGAAATTTTATAAGAGGAAGACATGTTTTGTTATATTTATGGAACAAAAAAACATAAAGGTAATCACTATTTCATGATTAATTATCATGAAAACAACGAGGAAAAGAAAATATAATTATAATATGCTAGAAATTGTATTTAAAATATACCTTTTTCATAATTTCTTTTCATGTCGTGAATTTTTTTACTCATGATTTCTAAATAGAAGAGAAAACACAAAGGAAAATAGTTTTTAGCTCACTTCCCTTTCCACTTCCATTACCATTTTCCTCTTTACCTTTTTTCTTTTCGTTTTACCCTATCAGATCCAAGTTCTAAACCAAATTTAATCAATGTGAGTGGTAACATTTTTGTCTAGGTATAACATGGGACTTACATTGACAATCTTTATAGTTTACCCATGTTTCTATTTGGTTCATATAGTTTTAATTGTAATAATTTTACTTTTTCATTTTGTAAAATTTGCAAAATTAATATAATTAAAAATGGACATCACAAAATAGGACGAAAAATGACTGTACATCAAGCATGTGGCCACTGTTGAATAGCATAATTGTAAATTGCATAATTTCCCTCTATTTCATACTTTCTTTTTCTCTCAACCACCAACTCCAGCCCCGCCTATACCCCCATCAATCCTTTCTCACTCTTCACAAACTAAAAAACTACCGATCTTAGGATGCTAATAAGTTGGTCTTTTCCCTTTTGTCATCAAACTTTAAATTACACATTGTAGGGAAATTAAAGGATTTCCTTTTATCCCTCAAAGTAATAATGCAAACTCTCGTAAAGTTTGCTAATTTGATAAGAAGCCCTTTGAGCCAAGGAGCCGAATACCTAGGTCGAATGACATGGTTTGGAAAGTTCACTAAACAGTGACCAGAGATTTTGTGTGGACTGGTGGCAAATAATAGAGGATCATTACAGTGGGGGCATCGTTTTGATCTTGAGGGCTTGAGCCACTCAAGGAGTAGTCGAGTCCTTTGCCTCGACCTGACGTGGTAGAGGGAATTTTGAGCACGTGGTCCTTGTAGCCATTTGTTACTCATATGTGAATCATGCACTATTACAAATAGCAAAATACTACCCCGAAGATATACTAATTGGAATTGAGAGGTGAAACTCAATCCAATTCATTCCTTGAAGCTCCAATGCCATTCTCTCTTTGCTTCAGTCTACTCTATCCTTCACCTTTGTACCGCCCTATGGTCTTTGTTGGGTTTCTAGTAATTCCTACCTCTCCAGTCTCCAATTCAAACCATTTACACACAAGCCAATTTAATAGATATATACATATTGTGAAGATGACGATAATGAATAACTAGAGAAGATGATGGACAACTCAAGAAATTAAAGGAACACAGTTCCGGCTGATGCCAAGCAATTTTATGGGTTGATCTAGGGGGTTTTGTCGTCATTAGAGTCAAATAATGGTGAAATTGAAGGCTAGGTGTGATAGGGGTTACGTCTAGGGTGGTGGGGATGGGGGTTGGGCTGGTGCTATTGTGGTTCGGGCTAAGTTAGTTGATTGGACTCCAAAAGTGCAATTACAATATCTTAATTTGTGTTTTATTAGTTTTAGTTTAGGAATTTATATGTCTCTTTAGTTAGATTTTAGTATTAAGTAAGTTTATATTGCTTTGTATAGGTTTTGAGCTTAAATCGGATGATTTCTAGTGCATTTCAGATGAAAGAGGAATAAGTTTGATACCAGAGTACAAGCTGTTGAAACTGTGATAAAAGCTGTTAAAGCATGTATAGCTAAAATTTTGGAGGGTCATATCTCTCAAGCCAGAAATGCTATCGAGATCCATAATATATGTTTTTCATAAAACTTTTTGAGATCTTTCTAAATAGACCCTTTAGATGGCTGTTAGACCATTTGCATGGTAAACCCTGCGAACCCCCATTTGAACAGTTTGAATAGTCGTGCACACGCCCGTTGGAACCATGCAAACGCTGGGCAAACTTCAAAGGCTAATTTTTAGCATTTGATTCAAGTTTGCAAGGTATTAGGTAAGCATTCAAATGCCTAACTAACAATTTGCAAATCTCTGTTTTTTTTTTTTGGTAGTCTATTTAAGGCTATTTTTAGCCCAAATGTGAGGATCTCATCTTATTTTTAGAGTTTGTAGGGTTTGTAGGAGTAGTTTTAGAGAGATAAACTCTATATACCATTGTAATTCTTCATTTTCATTGTTATAATAGTAGTTTTAGAAAGAGAAACACTTGGTTTATGATTTGTAATAGCTAGATTTCAATACAAATTGCTTTGAATTCTTCAATTCCTTTTCAATTTCTCTAGTATTTTGCAATGGTGATAAGTAGCTAAGCTATTTCTTAGATATAATTGAGAAGATCACTCAAGATCTTCAAGCCTTCAATGGAGGTAAATAGATCTTCAAAGTTTTATCTCTAATTTTTATCAATTAAGACTTAGATCCTTAAGAAAACCTAGGTTCTTAACTAAGTTTGGTAACTTTAATACACAATCCTTGAATTGGTATTAGATTTTTACAAATTGATGGTATGAATCTGTGATTTTTAATAAAAAACTATTTCTAAGATCAATTGATATGAATTGCTATTTTCTATAATCGAAATCTCCTGGATCAAAGATCCATGGAGAGACCTTTAATTTGAGTTATATAAACTCCTTGAATGCTTGTAGAGATTGGGTGGTTGGACCAATTAAATATGAGAACTTCCTTTAATTGTTCACCACCTAGTTTTAATTGCTTTCAATGGTAGATTAAGATCTCAAATCTCAAATAACAAGAAATTTTTGGTCTTTTTTACTTAGGTTCAATTTACATAATTGTTCAATTCAAGTTAAATTAGTGTTTTGTAAGTGTTGGTAGCCTATATTGGGCTTGATCATCGAGAAAATCGACTCCGGTACTCACCAGATTTATACTTCAATCGCGATACCCGTTCTCCTGCGAGAGCTTAAAATACAATATCTTAAGGAGTGATTCAAGTTTTAGCATTGTTGCCAAGGATTAAAGGTATTGGCGAGCATCCAAGCTCCTTGGGAAGTGCAACAATCGATGAATTGCTTCTCCACCAACATCTGCTACACCAGAATGATCTTCAATTAAGGTCATGAGTAACTTCGTTCCACCCTTTATGTATTACCATGATAGATTTTTCTTTTTGATTTTCCCTTTTTATTTTAGGATTGTTTTACTAGATTAGTATAAAATTTGAATTGCATTGATAACTCCATTGGTGGATAGAAATTGCTGGATAGGACTATGTATTAATTGTTTATCGGTGGTAATGTTTTTGCCTACGGAGATTGAAGGTTTTGTTTGGATTGAAATTGCTTGAATTAATGAAAATTTTTATGCGGAGATTAGAGAGTTTGGAAGAACATTGGTGGTTACGGATTGTGAATTGACTTGTTGAAGTGCGAATTGCTAAATTATTTGTGCATTGCAAAATATTTTGTATTCATGACTTAACCGGTAGGCATTCAAGAGTGAACCCCAATAGCTATTCCAATATACTTGGTAGCTCATTTTCTCACACATCATCTCTACACATTGACATAGGTACAATGAAATATTCTTTTTAATGGGTTAAAAATGATGGTAATGGAAGCGTTCATGGTTATGGTGGTGCGGAAGCACTTCCTTATCGGTCTCTTAGAGACTACATTCGTGATAATGAGAATAGGGCCTAAGACAAATCTTCCCGGTCTCTTAGAGATTGCATTCGAGCTAATGGTCAAATGGATCCTTTTGTACCAACCTATAATTCGGGGTGGTAAGACCAATTCAACCTTGTTAGGGGACATGAGGGAACTTTGTCCTCTCATTATCTAGCGTCACATAAATCCTACCAAGAGCGACTTGAACACTATCAAGCACCACTACCGATTTATCACTACAAAGAACATATTGTATATCTGTCTCCAACCAATGAGTCTCTTGAGGAGGATCCTCAACTAGCATCTCTAGAATGGATAACGAGCATGTTAGCCAACTTAAAAGGTCAAATGGCCTTATTATTGGAAGCCTTGAATGTCTAAGAGATAACCACCAACAAAAAGAGTTTAAATGAAACCCATCATGATTTTAACCACAACGAATAACAAGTTCATCTCATCACTAACCTTAAAAATGAGAACATCATTGATCAAATCATCATTCCCTAAGAGTGTGAGTCTAGGGAAGAAGCTCTTAATGTGAGTGAGGAAGTTATTGAAGGAAAATAAGGATGAAGAACTTAAGAGAGAGGAGCCTGAGATTAAGGACTTCAAGCAAGAAGAGAGTGAGAATGGGAGAGAAGAAAAGAGTGAGGAAAAGGGTAATGATGGGACTAGTAAGAGAAAAGAGGAGTCAAAGAAAGTCAAAAGTGAGAAAGGCTATATAACGGACCCTCTATAGAGAACCTTTTTCCTTAGTGAGGGTTTTCATCTTTTAGATGTTAAGAATGCACAAGTGAAAGATGATGTTGATGGTTTAGAAGTTATTTTAATCATGTCTATGGGTTATGAGATCCTTACCTTTAAGTCTCTAGCACCTAGTCCTCATATACCGGATCCTTTAGAGCTTCATACCTCAACATTAGAACCAAATATTCTTCACATTGGTGAACAACTAGAGGAAGGGGAGGATAAAGAGGTTTATGACATGAGCTTAGTTGGCATCTTCGTGCAAGATCAATTTATCTTCTCTACCTTTTATGATCTTTTTGACCCTTGTGTGCTTGACAGTTATCTCCTTGAGTTTAACATAGATGCAAAAATTGTCTATTATTATGTTTGTTGGAACTCTTTACAAGTTTCAAGAGTGGATTTATGAGATGATAACAAATTTTCACTTAGGGGTATTGGGTGATCATCTCTCCAATGTTGTGTAGGAGTAAGAATAATTTAGATAGTTTTTTATCTTGTTTTTTAGTAGTTAGTTTTGTGTTTAGGTAGTTTGTAGCTTTAGTTGGTGGGTACATTTAGGCACCCTAGTCCTTCTTTCTTCGTCACTTCATCTCGTTTCATGTTTTGTCTTTATGCATTAATGATATTGTATTATTTTAGTACGGAGGACCAGTTTTAGAGGCTTAACCTCTGTTTTTGCTTTTGTTTTGTTTATTTTGCAACCTTAGAAAAAAAAATATTTTTTATTTTGAGCATGTGACACTTGTCGATGCAACATGCTCCACCACCAAGTGTTGTTGATGATGACTTCATTAGTTAGAGATAGAGTTTAGATACCATTTGTGGGAGTATGTCATTTTATTACATGTATCTAGAACTCTATTGTTTATAGTGGATGTCATTTTTAAGTTTCATTTTTATATATTTCTTATGTTTTACTTTAAATCCATTTGTGGTGTATTGATTACTCTCAGGTATTATATTATACGGTGATTTTTCAATTACTTGGAATCCTTGGTAGATGTTGAAGTATCTTGTGGTTCTAACACTTTACTTTTTCATATTTAGCACATTTTTCATATGCTTTATGACTATCTCTTGTTATTCATGGTGGACATGTTGATACTTTATTTTCGGAAACCATAACAACATTTGTGAAAGTGCAACTTGAGATTAGAAGATAGGTGTTTATGCATGTATTTTTACTCAAGTTAATGTTGATTAACTATTTACACCTAACACATTGTGGGGTTGCATCATTCATGCTTAAGTACAGGGGATTACTTCTTTGTGTACAATTATGCTATATGACTTCATTTGTTGCTATCTTATGCATTGTCACTTTTATATTAGTAGAGATTTTACTTTGTAAGTTTTAGAGCATTTATTGCCTTTCAAAGCCAATACATTTATTCAAAGATTAATTCTTCACCTTCATTTTTTTTTCAAAAGCTTCATTATGTTTGCATTTGGTTCATGAGTTAAGTATTGATTAATAAAGTTGACAATTATATTCTATTGCATTCTATGGTTGTAGACTTTGGACATGATTCTAGGCATTGTTCTTCTTGCAAACCATAAGTTTTTCTTGAAAGTTTATTGTTCCCTTTGACGCCTTTTGATACCTTTATTTCTCTTTATTCTTATTCTTATACAAATTGGAATATGTTGAAAGTCATCCCTTGAGTAAGAGGTGCTATTGTTCTCTATTTGTAACTTTGTAGACAAAAATAAATAGAACATCTTGAGGTAATGAGAAAAAAAAGAACAACAAAGAAAGAGATTGATGGGGGAGGTTCAATAGAAAAATGACAAATTGATAAATTTGAAAATATTGAATGCAAAAGGGCAATCAAAAGATAAAAGCAAGAAAACAGGTATTGTAAAGTTGAAAAAAGTGAACAAAGAATAAAGGTTGAGAAGTGTTCTATGAAATAAAAAATGAGAGAGTTGGAATTGTTTAGCCATTTTATCATTTCCTGCCTTAATCACACATGATTTGATCTATTTCTATCCTTCTCTGTCTTTACTTTTTGTATCTTCTAAACCACACCTCCACCTTAGAAAGTCCTAGTTGATTGCTTGATTGGAGATTTCAATAGGATATAAGTCATCATTTGTTAACTTCTTTAAATCATTGCTCAATTATGATTTTCCTTTTATGAAGCTACATTAAGTTGATACACTTGACTCTTTTCAACTTTTGAAATTGGTATGTTCTTTTGCTTCCCTTTAAATATACTCTTATGATAAGCATACCATTGTGAGAGCCATGTGAGTATTTCTTTGTAAGTGTATGATCGGTGAGGTGTTGAATTAAAGCTTAAAGGTTTGGGAATGCGTGAGTATATCTCATTTGAGTTATATAGCATGATTCTTTACCCTCACCCTCACACTTGAACATTTCTTTTGTATGTATTGTTGTATATTCTTACATGTGTTAGGAGTTAGGAATAGCATCTAATGTTTACTTCAGTTAGAATGTGCATGTTTTTCTTACTCTTATCTTTAATTGCAATTCATAAATGGATTTTAGTGAGTATCATCACTGAAAACCTTCATGAGACACCACTCGCCCACTAGGGGTAATCTAGAGGTTTAAAGGCTTGGTGCATAAGCAAAATGTATCTGTGACTCCTAAGAAAGGGGACATTATCTTTTTTGTTTTTAGTATTTTGCTAGGGACTAGCAAAAACCAAGCTGGGGGGTGTGATTGCACTCCAAAAATATAATTACAACATCTTAATTTGTGTTTTGTTAGCCTTAGTTTAGGAATTCATATGCCTCTTTAGTTAGATTTTAGTATTATTTAAGTTTATTTTGTTTTGTATAGGTTTTGAGCTAAATCGGATGATTTTAGGGGCATTTCAGATGACGAAAGAATGAATTTGCTATCAGAGTACAAACTGCAGAAGTTGTGATACAAGCTATTGTAGCATGCAGAGCTAAAATTTTGGAGGGTCATATCTTTCAAACCAAAAGTGAGATATTTCCAAAGAGACCGTTCGAAACAGCCGTTCGAACGGTAAACCGTGTGAACTCCTGTTTAAAGATTTTGAACGGCCGTGCGCACAACCGTTGGAACCATGCGAACACTGGGCAAACTTGAGAGGCTTGTTTTTAACGTTTGATTCAGGTTCGCAAGACACTAGCTAGGCGTTCGAACGCCTAACTAATGGTTCGCGGATCTTTGCCTTTAGAGTTTTTAGGGTTTTAGAAGTAGTTTTAGATAAAGAAACTCTATATATCATTGTAATTTTTCATTTTCATTATTGTATGAGTAGTTTTAGAAAGAGAAACGCTTGGTTTATGCTTTGTAATAGCTAGATTTTAATATAAATTGCTTTGAATTCTTTAATTCCTTTTTAATTTCTATAGTATTTTGCAATGGTGATAAGTAGTCAAGCTATTTCTTGGGTTGAATTGAGAAGATCACTTAAGATCTCCAAGCCTTCAATAGAGGTAAATAGATCTTCAAAGTTTAATCTCTAATTTCTCTAATTTTTATCAATTGAGACTTAGATCCTTAAAAAAACATAGGTTCTTGATTAAGTTTAGCAACCTCAATGCACAATCCTTTTATTGGTATTGGGTTTGCACAAAACGATGGTAACAATCTATGATTCTTTAGTATAAAACATTTCTACAATTAATTGATAGTGAATTGCTATTTTCTATAGTCGAAATCTCCCGGATCAAAGATTTATGGAGAGACCTTTTATTTGAGTTATATAACTTCCTTGAATGCTTGTAAAGATTGGGTGGTTGGACGTATTAGATCCAAGAACTTCCTTCAATTATTTACAACCTAGTTTTAATTGCTTTTAATAGTAGATTAAGATCTCAAATCTCAAACAACAAGGAATATTTGGTCTCTTTTACTTGGGTTTAATTTACATAGTTATTGTTCAATTCTAGTTAAATTAGTGCTTTGTAAGTATTGGTAGCCTATATTAGGATTGGTCATCTAAAAAATCGATTTTGGTACTCACTGAATTTATACTTCATTTGCAATACCTGTTCTCTTGTGGGAGCTTAAAATACAACATCTTAAGGAACGATTCACTGATAGGGGTGGCAAGTGATGGAGGAGAGAAGAAAGAGGAAAGAAGAGATATGGAAATGACATGATTTTGCCATTATGCCCCTCAACAATGGCCACATGCTTGGCATATGGTAATTTTTTGTCCAATTATATGACATTTATTTTCAATTGGAAATAGTTTTCGCACATTTTGTATAATTAAAAGGTAAAATTGTTACAGTCAGTACATTTTGCTCTTGTATAGTGGTTTCAGTTGATTATTAAAACCAATTCTCCAAGCTAATTGAATTTTTTCACTCTCTTGTCCCCAGTGTTTAACTTTGGTTTGGGGGCATATCACTGGTGAGAAGTAAAAGATGGATATCTTTTTAGCTAGTAAATTGTTAACCTTAGACAAAGATGCCTATCACGCAAATGGATAGTTCAATTATTGATTGGATACGATGGAAATTTGGAGCAAATTCTATCACAATGACCTTGTTCACTAGATTTGAAATTTCAAAGAAAATCAAAATGGCATAAACTTTTGGTTCACAGGGACAACTATGAGGTCATTTTGAGACATCAAAATGAATACAAATTTAGAGCATTTCCAACTCAAGACTTTTAAATTCAGTTTTATTTTTGCATCTTCTTCAAATTTAAAGTTCATGGGTCCTATTTTTTCACATTGTTACTCCAACCCACCAAACTTTATTTTCACTATTTATTCTTCAATTCACTATTCTTTTATATAAAAAAGTCAAAAATCACATATTGTGCTATCATTTTATTCAAAATATAATTATTTATTACCAAATTTTAATCTAAATTGTGATGATTTACCAAATATTTAATTAAAATTAAATTATTTAATATTTTTTTAAACTAAATGATCTATCCATGAAATTACAAATTAAATTATATTAAAAAATTAAAAAAAATCCCATTACAAACTAATGAAATACATTTAACAAAAATTAAAGTAAAATAAGGAACTAATGAAAACACATAAAATGATACTTAGATAATTAAAATTATAAGTACTAATAAGGTGGTAAGTTGCTCTTCCATACCCACCTTCATGGTGGCTAAAACTACTAAAATTACCATGACTAAAACCAATAGATGATCCACTTATTTGGGAATCTTGGGTCATTTTTTAATAAATAAATAATCAATAAAATAAAAATAATTTTTAAATTTCATATATAAATAATAATTTCAAGATAAATAAAAGCAAGTAAAATATAAAAATTTATTTATTCCCCATATAAAAAAATTTCAAATTAAATAAAATATTTAACAAAATAAAAAAAATGAATTAATTGAAATTTTAAATTAAATATCTATTAAAATAATATTTAAATAGTAAATAATGCATTAATAATACATTATTTAAGCTTAAAACAATGATTAGTACAAGAATTCTACATAATTAATGCTTTGGCCTCACATGAATAGTGAAATGAAGGGGCTTTCAAATTTTTTGAAGGTGGCAAATGAAGGCCACCTTTATTTCTTCAAATTTTTTAAGAAATAAAGATGAATTGGAGAACAAAATTTGAAATCCACCTTCAAATTAAAGATTTAAAAGTGGGTTAGAAATACTCTAAGCCAACATCAACTCTTTATTTCAAACAACTTGAAAAAGAGTTTTTGTTTCGTTAGACAATACGAGTGACCTCCTTCTTGAGTGGTTTTAGATCTCAATCTTTTTGACATTTGTTGTATCAATAGATCCACTTACAGTAATATGGTCATGTTTGTTTGACCGTATGGGATAAGAGGATAACAAATTTCGGGACATAGAATTCCGAGATTACAATCCAACAGAAGCTAGTTTTGTTATTTGGCCTCCGATCTTGAATTCCTTGGATTGCTTATTGTACCTCCAGGATTATTTAACTCCAAATACAGGGAACAAAAGGGCATGTTCATATTGCTTATCTTGGCCCTTTTTTGTACAACGTTACCAGACAGAAATAAAGGCAGATACTATATTATTACTCAAATTTCATGGCCTTACTCAAACGCGGCCTATGTTTCAATGGGTTAGAGAAGTCTTGCATGACGTTCTTTTAGTTCTATGTCTTAACTGAGGCACATAAACATCGATTTCAGAGTATATGTGCTGATTATTTCCTGCATAAAAAAGCTATTCTCCTATCGAAAGTTTTACAGAAAATCTTATTATATATTGTGACGATGATATTTTTGTTATTGGAAGTCAAAATAAAAGGTGTTTTCTTTTAAAGTGAAAGGCTTATATTTAACAACACTATTTTGGACAAAAATTTTATTTAAAATTTTTAATTGCATAGTTCAAAATAAGTGTTTGATAAAACAAAAGCTAATGTTTGAATGGAAGTGGTATAGTTCTATGCAAACTTTTTACCTTTGCATTCTCATGAACAAGACAACTTAAAGACTTATGGTGGTGCAAAAGAATAGTCTCCTTCATATTAAAACCCACGTTGGTGCGAAATCAGAGCTAGAGGAAGTCAAGGTGGTCAGAACTTAAAGCTTTAAAATACTCTCCAACATTGTCGATCTCTTCTTCTTCTTCAATGCGGTCAAATTAGTACAGGATGTGGCTATGGTGTCTGTAAATATGTTGAATAAGTTCCACACATTCACTTCCACACCTTTTTAAGTGGATTTGAGTTCTCTCTCTCTCTCTCTCTCTCTCTCTCTCTCTCTCCACAAAATGCCAATTCCGGTGCAGTAAGAGGCCCAGACGCTGGAGATTTAAGCATCCAATTGAGTCAGAGGTATTTTTTGGCTATTTAGAATTATGTGGAATGTTCACACATGTAAAATCAGCACTAATCCGATTGACTCTTAACAAAAGTGTGCGAGAGAGAGAGAGAGAGGTACCAGGGATTGGAGTAGGGCATCTTCTTACTCTGTAGGGTGCGGGCAGAATAGCAGTTTTCTCATCCAAATTGCTATACACACGTTATGGGGGTGAAAATCTAAAGGCATCACAAAAGGAGATGACAACCGGTTCCTTTTGTCTCTTGAGGAGTCCTTCCAAACCTTTTTAATCTTTTTCCATAAGTTTTCCCTTTCAAAACGCAAAGTATTTGGTACAACATGATCTAACGGTTGATCTCGTTTTACTTATAAGTTAAGTTTTCTCGGAATAAAACTTGCGTTAAAGAGTTCAGGAGTATTAATTTTTAATTATTTTTGGATAATAGGGACACCATTTTGGCCGTACCTTAAGAGGTCACACAGTTTGTTACTTAATTGGTGAAAATAATTTGTCTTTGAAAATATTTGCTGACTTATTTTTTTCTTGTTTCATTTTTCTACTTTGCAGTTAATCTAAAAAATCAAATGATAAAATAATAGGCCCTTAAAGTTCCTTATAGCAAATGATAAAAGAGTCATGTTTCAAGAGTTTGCTCATGAAAATAGACGGCATAAAAAGAACATTACGAAAATAGTCACAAGGAAAAAAAAAAAAGCAATGTATACTTGTTTATAGAAGACCAATACATTTATACTTGCGTGTACAGCTTGTGTATATATTGTAGTAGACTATGCAGTGAAAAGTTATTGAACCTTGTCTAACATCTAGTAATGTTGAAGGCTAAAATTCAAAATCATCCTCTAAAAGCCTTATCAAAAAAATCTTACACTGAATAAATTTCGGAGTTTGAATGTCCATCAAATAAATTCCACATAGAGTCCATAGTCAAAGGTCAATATGATCTCAATCATTGTAACCATTCAATCCACACATTTTGCTTGGATTACTCACCATATCTCTCTCTCTCTCTCTCTCTCTCTCTCTCTCTCTCTCTCTCTCTCTCTCTCTCTCTCTCTCTCTGTGATTTGATGTTGGTGAGTTGGTGATTAGATGCATGTTATTGGGAAAGGATGAGAACTCCATATATGGGAAGTGGGTGAGAGTCATGATAAAATTTTGTGGAGGCCAGAGGGTCAAGATGATTCACAATTGATTTCCATTTGTAGTGGTGAATTGGATTCAGACCTTCCCATTCACCTGGGAATCATCAAAATGCACATCCCACCAATGAAGACTCTTGAACTCTCATCTCTCAGCCTTCAGAGATCTAGAGGAGACATTAAATTTTCAAATGGAAGGTCGGCCAGTTTTGACTTGGTGAAGTGATAGAACGAAAGGTGACAAAAACCCCTAGGGTTTGACAAATTTTGGAATTTCATGCACTACACCTAGAGAAGTGCCATGTGTAGCCTAGGTCTTGGCACAAATGATTAGGCTTTTGGACTGATTATCATGAGATGCCAATCTGATGGTGGTGCAAACATTTCAATGCCTATATATCTTTGCTACAAACATGTTAGCATGTGGACATGCTTATAATTAAACATCACTTGCTTTCCAAATTATTAGAAGATAATAAATCACTAAATGTTGGATCTTCAACCTATTATTATCCAATGTATACAATGAATATAGAAGAAATCTCATACCTAACTAATTATCAAAAACGACAAATTACATAATTATTTATATCAAATACCTTATGTGACATTATACATGAATCAATGTATTTAGTATCTGCACACTAAAAAATTAAGAAGAAAAAAGAGAGTTTTGTTTTCAATTAGCATCGTAATTTAAGGAGAGTAGTTGGATACGCCATGGGACGTGTTAATCTTACAAGAACAATAATTTTAGTGCAGAGTAATTGAAATGAATGTTGCCAAATTGCGATCCCCTAGTTGGCACAAATGGGAAATAAAGCATTGATACGATATGTTTGGAACTAACCACATCGTATTACATCCCAAGGACTAAAATTTTTAGGGTGGCTTCGATTTGTCCCATCAAGGTTTCCTGAAGTGGGGAATGTGGAAAGTGGTATTCTTGTGACCCAATTGGGCCCTAATTCTTATTAAAGCAATTTAAACCAATGTGATGGGTTCTTTTATACATTACGAAAAGAAATTGCAGCTCCTTAATGTTATTTTCTTCCTTGCTCTTTTTGTGGGGATAAAACTTATTAATTAACTCACAGATGACATGTTGCCCAAATTATGAATAAGACTTTTTAAGGCATTGGCTATTCTTTTAAGATTTGATGTACCTGAAAAGTGCGTTTATATAATGAATAATGACTTGGAATAGTTTCCAAATTTGGAAAAGATTAATGCTTAAGGTTTTATGTTTCACTCATTAACTCATTGTGATCTGAAAATTAATTAATAATGTTTTCAAAGCGAAAGGGACCTATATAATAGGGGAAGCAAGTGCTAGAGAGAGTGTAAAAGCATCTAAACGTTGGGCCTTTGGAGAATGGAGAGAAACATTGGACATAAAAAATATATTGGATTATTTAGTCAGATGAAAGTTATTTTCTTCATGATTAAGAAGATCCGATACAACAAACTTTGTCATATGAAACTTTATTAGCTCAAAATCTGGGTCATCCTATTCCATCCATTGGCATAATTTTATTCATCAATTTCATGTCAAGGGATGACAATGTTAATGGTGATGGTTTAGGCTAGTATCTAATTTCCATGATAGTTTTATTTTGTCAAAGGGCATATGATAATGTTGGTGTTGGGTTTTGATATAAAGGAGTTCAAGGACCTGAGTGACCTTGTATGGCTTTAGAAGAACATAATATCTGTATATAAAAGCAAAGGAAAGGTCCTAACAAAATCCACTTTCTTTCTCCCTTTGACCTCCGCCAATTTAGGCAACCCTACCATTATGAGGCAGAACTCTCACTTGAGTGGTTTTGAGATTTCTCTCTCTCTCTCTCTCTCTCTCTCTCATAATTTATTTTGGGGCCCTTACTTCTTTGAATGGCCAAGACATGAGATGGTTTTGGGTGAAACTGGCCCAAAAAGACCCCACTAAAACTACATTAACTGCACTTAATTCATGTCTTTAATTGGCATCTCCACACAGTCCCTTAAAAGGACATCAACGTCAAAGCACAACAACTTAAGCAGTTTTTGTTAACGATGCCAGATAAAAGTCTGAGAAACCGTACAACACTTAATAAGATTGCCTAAAGATGAGATCAATCTACGGAAATTTTGTTTAGAAAAGGCTGTCTCCAACATTAAAAAAGCAAGCTTTTCAAACTCCTTGCTTTCGGACCAATGAATTGAATCACATTTTGTGGCACTCTCAGGAAGTGCAGTGTATTTCAGATAAGTGTTGCAGTCTTTTGTGTTCGACACATCATGAAGAGTTTAAATCTAACTACTTCACAGCTTAATATACTATTATAATCTCTTAATCCAGTTAAAATTCATATCCACTTTAAGGCCAATAACTGAATTAACCCATTTCAAGTTCAGCTTAAGAATTAAAAATAATAATAATAAAATAAATAAAAATAAGCTTCTTTCCTGGTCAAACCTAAGCAATCCTAGCCCAATTGTTGCGCAAAAAGCAAGTAAGAAATGCGATGTAATGAAAAGAATAACGAACAAAAGGATTTTACGTGGTTTAGTACTCAGTGTGACTAGGGAGATTTCATATTATTTTTTTAAAAAAATGATACAACTCATTAGGGTTACACCAAAATAAGCCACCCTTTGCTCGATATGCTCAAACTCCTCTAACTACCTTCTGTTCGGCCTATATTCATGCAACCTAAGTTAGAACACATGTAAATTCTATTGACAATAAGACATAAGTTTGTAATAGACTTCAAAATGAAAACATCTGAAAAGGAAGGTTAACATAACATCTAACGTAAAGTCACTAGGGTGCAAACGACGAATCTACAATGCTTCTGGTGTATGTCATAAGTAATCTGTATTAGAAAAAGAAACATTAGAGACTAACGTGCAAATGTGTGCCATTTTAAACTACCGAGTAATGAACAAGAATAGTTAGCCTAGCTTTCTAAGGTTCAGGTTTTCCCAAGCCTACTCGAGCAAGGCATGAAAAGGCTAACTAGGCTTTAATTTTATAAAGGAAAAAAGTAACGCATAAATTCCTTTTTTTACTTATCAGGTACAAGTAAATGAGTACTACATATATTTATTAGTATAAATTTCACATGCATCATGTTTGATGAGTAAAAAAATAGATTAAAAAAATATTTATGTATAACATTGCACTTTTATAAATTACCACCATATGTATAGATCAACGAAAAAGGAATGGTTCAGGTACTATAAGAGACTTGTCCTTTGGACTGAGTATATATTTACTTTTTGGACTAAATACAATTATTGTCATTGTAGTGATAGTTATTACAAAATGTGATCTTATGTGATAATTACCGATTGCATTTGTGATAATTTTTTTACCAAAATTATATTATTTTAGATTAATTTTCGTATAACGATTACATCTTTCTCTTTTTTTTATACTAGTACTAATATTACAAGGTGCAAGTACCGTGAAAATCCGAAGGGCAAAAAATTCCAACAATAAAAATTGTAGCTCTTATTGCCATTGATGTACACACAAAAACTGTATAAGGTAGTTGATGAATCGTTTTTAGACAGTCAAAGTAGACATTAATGCCACTTCCTAAAATCTTGATCTCAAGCATGGAAAACATAGCCATTGACTCATTGAAGATTGAACGAAATGGTATATATGAATCTATCATATAGTATACAACAGAGAAAATCTACGGGCAAGCCCTAAAAACTTCTGATGGCCTTTTGATTCCCTCTTGATTTGACAATACAAAAGTGCACGTCAAGGATATGATGGAAACCCATGACCTGACCTTTCCTTGTCAGCAATATATATCACCACTAAAGTTGTTATCATACCCGAAACCTTAGTCCAGTCCACACGTGTCAGTGACCGTGATTCCTTCTCTCAATCTCCATCACTCTATATTGTAGGGAAGTAATATTTATGTATCTCGGGAGTTGAACAGTTACAGTTGCATGAAAATGTGCTGTGGTTTTGGTAGTGTTTTTTGGAAGGTCATAGTTCGGGGCACTGACTTCCACGTGCCATTTATGACCAATCTGACCAATGTCTTATCTTATTGAAGGGAGTAAAAACACTCTGATCTGAAGCGTCTCTTCTTTCAGTGTTCTCTCATGCCCTTTTGCCTCTCTTGTATGTCATTCATCGATCAATCTTTTCCTTCTCAGCTCTGCCTTCTCAAAATCTCTGCAGTAACTGCGGTGCAGATCCTGTTTTTTTATGATTTCTTTGGATGCATAACAGATGGGATCCACCGGTGGTGTATAATATTGAGGGTCCGTTTGACTGTATTTTTTAAAAGTTTTTGTCTTTATTTTTTTATTTATAAGTAAAAAAATTAAGATTTTAAATTTTTTTTGTTTTTTCTATTTATCTTATCTTGTTAAAAATAAAAAAAATTGAAAATTTTAATTTTTTTTTTACTTATAAAACAAGAAATAAAATAATTTTTTTTTTAAAAAAAACTATACCAGGCCCTCATTATGACATCCTTCAAACATGTCCACCTAAGGTGTTTAAGAAGCATTTCAGGTTTCTTTGAGTATAGCGGCTATAGCCTTATTCCCAAACATAGCATATATATATATATATTATTTTGATCGGGGGTAAAATTGCTTTTACCGTAACTGCAGCTATTACAATTTTTTTGGTCAAAGTTATCAGGAGAAATGATGGCTTTACATTTTCACCTATCTTGTAAAGCAGTTATAGGGGCAAACCCAGGAAAGTTTCCCATACAAATCAAAGTTGAGTTAACTTAAGGCTAATACTTGTTTTTGTGACACATTTTAAGTTTATTTTTTTTGGTAGTGTAATGTATTGAAAATTTTGTATTTATAATTTTTAATATTTTGTACAATCAAACAAAATAAGTTTAAGCACTTGTTAGTAAGACTCTTAACTTAAAAGCATAGAAAGTGTCTAAAAACGGACACAAATGAAAAAGTAATTAAGTTCCAAATAGAGGATGATAGATACAACCATCAAGATTATAAGTTTAGCAATTTCAAGAAATACCTGACCCATTATTTTAAGGTAATTTAGCAATAGTTATTTAATAATATTTTCTTTCTTTCTTTCTTTCTTTTTCCTTTTTTTTTTTTTTTTGGGTACCAAATGGTAAGAATCAACTTAGTAGGTTGGTTTTTGATATTTTGAGGATTCCATACGTTACTCGAAATAAAGAAGAGCAATGGTAGAGTATAACCAGACCCAAAACCGATCAGACCCAACCATCTCCATTTAGTATGGTTCGGTTTTTTTAGAGTCATGATTCGGTCTGATTCTAATTTTTCAAGAACGGGTCTTCTTGGCTCGGTTTTGAGTTCATTAATTTAAAAACTGAATCAGCTCAAGAATTGAACCAATTAAGAACTGAACTAACTTGACCAAGAACCAATTTACAAATACATAGGATTGAAAACATTACTCTCAGCTTGGAGTCTCTCCTATGCTGTGTTGCTAAAGGTTGGAGGGTTTATAATAAAATGTACAAGAATGTACTAGGTTCACTGGCCAGTGTGGGATATAAGAACGCAACTTATCCAATATTTTTAACTTTTATTTCCTACCTCAGATTTGTATTACAGCAATGCTCATCACCTTGCTCATCTTGTTATTGAGTACATATGTGCATACCATGTGGTGATAATGTTTTTCTGACCAAACTAGAGACTTTATTAACTCTTGATCGGTCCCCAACCAGATCACATCTTCCCACATCATCTGGTCTTCCCTCGACTAGGTTCCCCTACAGTTAACCCTCGTCTGTCCGGAGTAGACCGCCCGTTCGGAAGGATACCCTACTCGGTTCGGCCTTTACGATCACGTTAATAGGGCCCACGCTTGACACCGAACACCCTGGCGCACACTTGAGGAGTGGGCATGGCGTGTACAAGCAACAATCGCCCTACCCCTGACACCGTTCTGACACACTCCACTATGGAGTGTAGAGAAGACCCTTTCGAGTGCCTTGTCATAGTTCTAACCCTCCAACAAGAGGTCGCCACGTGGAGAAGCCACCAACCACTCCCATGCAGGCATACAAAGTAAAGCAACAGCCAACTTCTCCAAGTACGCATACCAAAAAACCCTAGCAAACAAAACACTCTCCAAAAAATATCATCTCTCTTGAATCTAACTTGAACATCGGAGGGCTTTTGGCAGGCACCGCACTAGTGTATTTAGAGTAGGAGACCACCAATCGCCGAGAGATAGCTCATCGACGACCTGGGGGCAAGACACCAAGAGATAGCTGCAATATCGTTGGCGCCGTCTATGGGAACCGACTATTCTCTTGACTTTTCAGGGTCTTGACTAGGTATGGGATTAGCACTCTCCTTGAAGGAAACTCAATGGCAGATTCAAGCGTGGAGAAGATAGCTGCCTTGGAGAAGACAGTGGCTGACATGATGGCCAGTATGCAACAGTTGGCCCGCCTAAATGCAGAATTGCTCCAACGAGCTCCAGCTCCTTCTGGAGAGATTCCGCCGCCACACAACCAGCTAGCGGTGGAACGAGAGGGATAGAAGGCTGACAAGGAGCCTTCCATTCTCCCTAAAGGCAACGTAAATGGCAATGAAGGACAGATTGAGGACCCACTCCTCCGCTATGAGCCCTATGTCGAGAAAGCACAAATTAGCCATGCCATCTCGTCGAGAGCAGAGATGGTAGGCGACAAACCGGAAAGCTCTCACGCTTGGGACGAACAACTAAGGGCCATGCAGGCCCAAATGGTGGGAGTCACGGCCGCTGTGGAGGCCAAAGCTCCAAACACGGTGGACGCGCTCATTGGTAAAACGACTTTGCCATTCACACAGAAGGTGATGGACTACCCACTTCTCCCGAAGTTCAAAATGCCGACAGTGGACACGTTCGACGGCTGTAAGGATTCAGTGGACCACTTGGAGACATTCAGGGCACTCATACACCTGCAGGCAGTGCCGGGCGAGATTATGTGCAGAGCTTTCCCTGTCACGCTAAAAGGTTCGGCGCGAACCTGGTTCAACAAGATCAAACTAGCAATGGTCTCCACCTTTAAAGAACTTAGCAAGCTCTTTGTAAGCCACTACATCGGGGCCCAGAGGCAAATAAGTCCAGCAGCATACCTATTGACTGTGAGGCAAAAGAAAGAGGCTATGATACGGGAGTATGTATGGAGATTCAATTAGGAAACTCTGGTCATGGACGATGTGGACAACAAGGTGGCCGTCATGGCGTTCATGAGCGGCATAAGAACGGGGAAGCTCCTATTCTCCTTGTCGAAGAGGCCACCCCAGGACATGGCTGAGTTGATGCTTCGAGCTTAGAAGCACATGAACACAGAAGATGCCATGAGTGCAAGGCGAGACAACGACAAAGGGAGCGGCTCGAGTGCAGATAAGAAGGGATCAAATGGTACCTCAAATGAGAAAAGGGAGACAAAGGCGAGCAGGACCAGCAACCGGACACGAAGCCGAGGAGAAGAAAGACGCGAGCACTATCGCGAGCTAGACCGAACGTTCACCCCACTCATGACAAAGTTGAAGGATGTATTGATGGAGATAATGGACGACTCGGACCTGAAATGGCCAGAGTGTCTGAAAACACCCTCGAGCATGAGGAACAGAAAAAGATACTGCCGGTTCCATCACAATCACGACCATAACACGGAAGACTGCATTGACTTGAAGTGATAGATCGAGGATCTGATAAAGCAAGGCAGATTAAGTAGATATGTAGCCGGTCGAGACTGAATGTGAGCAGAACGGCGTAGCTCGGCGATAGCAGAAACAACCACCTAGCCTATTGGGAAAATAAGGGTCATTGTAGGAGGATTTACTGGAGGAGGGGAGTCCTCTCAGCCCCTCCTCCAGCACACAAGAACCACGTTCGGGACATCCGAACCGAGGCAGAAGTGATCCTAGTCAGGGTGACAAGCAAGAAGACGAAGACCGAGGGCCCCGTGATCACTTTCACAGAAAAAGAAGCTACCGAGCTGCACCAACACACGATGACCCAGTCATCTCCGCAGTGATCTCCGACTTCAAAACTTGGAGAATCCTGATCGACAGTGGGAGCTCGGTGGACATCTTATTCTTGGGGCTTTCGAGAAGATGCAGATCGGCAAGGAGAAGTTGTAGCCAGTCAACTCTCGCCTGGTTAGCTTTACAGGGGATCAGGTGCTCCCCCTCGGGTCCATCGTCTTACAGGTGACCCTTGGAGAGGAACCACATCGATCAACAAAAACGATCCATTTCTTGGTAGTAGACTGCCCATCTGCCTACAATGTCATTATTGGGTGAACAGCTCTAAACCAATTCAAAGTTGTCGCGTCCACATACCACCTCAGGATTAAGTTCCTGACCGAGACTGGGGTTAGATACGCAAGGGGTGACCAGAGGAAGGTGCGGCAATGTTACATGGCTTCCCTGAAAGGGGAACCCAGTAAGGAAACCCTAGTCAATGAAGAGCTTGAGCCGCAAGACGAAGAAGAAGTCAGAAGGGACGAGCTAGTGGAAGAGCTCAAGGATATTCCAGTCGCTGCTCAAGGGCAGAACAGGATAGTGAAGATCGAGGTTGCCGCACCAGAGGAATCGAAGCAGGAGCTGCGGAGGTTCCTAAGGGACAACATTGATGTATTCACCTGGTCTCATGAGGACATGCCCGGTATTGATACACGAGTGGCAACTCATTACTTGAATATCAACCCCAAGGCCAGGCCCAGCAAGCAAAAGAGAAGGAACTTCATGCTAGAGAGAAACGATACAGTGGCTGAAGAAGTCGAGTAGCTAGTTCAAGCGAAGTTCATAAGGGAGGTGCAATACCCCACCTGGCTCTCCAACGTCGTCATGGTGAAGAGGTCCAACGGGAAGTGGCGAATGTGTGTTGATTTCACCAACCTGAACAAAGCATGTCCGAAGGATAGTTTACCCCTGCCAACAATTGACCTTCTCGTCGACTCCATCGCAGGGTATGAAATGCTAACCTTCATGGATGCTTTTTCAGGTTACAATCAGATTCGGATGGCTGAGCGTAACTAGGAGCATATGGCCTTCATTACCAACCGGGGGCTCTATTATTATAACGTCATGCCATTCAAACTAAAGAATGCAGGGGCAACATACCAACGGCTAGTCAACCTCATGTTCAAATCGCAGATTGGGCGCAATGTGGAAGTCTATGTAGACGACATGTTGATAAAGAGCAAGGAGGCCAGTAGTCATTTGCAAGACCTCGAAGAGACGTTCAGAATGTTGTGTAAATATTAGATGAAGCTCAATCCTACCAAGTGTGCCTTCGGAGTCGCCTCGGAGAAATTCCTAGGTTTTATGGTCTCACACAGGGGGATTGAGGCGAATCCAGAAAAGATTCATGCCATCATTAACATGCAAGCAGCCCGAACGACAAAGGATGTTCAACGGCTGGTAGGGCGTATCGCAGCGCTGAACAGGTTTATATCCAGGTCCACAGACAAGTGCCTACCTTTCTTCAAAATTCTACGGAAGGCATTTGAGTGGATGGAGGAATGTGAAGCGGCTTTCAACCAACTCAAACAATATTTGACCTCAGTCTCGCTGCTCAGCCGAACTGTCCCGGGGGAAGAAGTGTTTCTGTACTTGGCAGTTTCAGCGACAGCAGTGAGCTCAGCTCTCGTCAGAGAAGAAGGAGGAATCTAGAGGCCAGTATGCTACACCAATTGTGCATTACGTGGGGCAAAAGAACGGTACTCGAGGATGGAGCTTATAGCCCTCGCGCTGGTGACCGCGGCTCGGTGCTTGAGACCCTACTTCCAAGCCCACACGATCGTGGTACTCACCGACCAGCCCTTGAAGAGCATTCTACACAAGCTAGAGACGTCGAGACGCTTGGTGAAATGGTCAGTTGAACTCAGTCAGTTCTACATCCATTACCAATCTCGAACGGTAATCAAAGGGCAGGTTGCTGCGGATTTCATCGCAGAATTCACTAACCCACCCCTTGCCACCCCTGAAGACAACCTCACCAACAGCCATTAGGTCTTGAACGTCGAAGGCTCGTCCACTAACGATTCCAGTGGCGCCAGTGTGGTCCTCGTTACTCCGGACAGTCACAAGATGGAATATGCTCTTTGCTTCAAGTTTCGTGCCACCAACAACGTTGCCGAATATGAAGCACTCATTGCCAGATTTAGAATGGTTCGGCGAATGGGGGCAAAGCAGATAGTGGTGCGTAGCGACTCTCAATTGGTGGTAGAGCAAGTCCAGGAAAAGTACAAGACCAGAGAGGATAACATGAAACAATACTACCAAATGGCAAAGAGCTTAGCCAGGAGGTTCGCGAAGATCCTATTAGAACGTGTCCTAATATTGTAAAACAAAGAGGCAAACCGGCTGGCCAGGATTGCCTCATCTAATGAACCAAACCCCAACATTCCAATGGAGATTCTTGATTCACCGAGCATCTAGAGTCTAGAAGTCAACCAAACCGAGCCCGAAACTTCATAGATGAGCCAGATCAGAAATTTCTTGGAAAGCGGAGCCCTACCTAAAGATAGGAACGAAGCGAGGCAAATTCAGTACCGTTCAAGCAGGTACCTTATACAGAACGGGGTTCTCTACAAAACGGGGCACATCTTGTCGCTGCTCCGCTGTGCCACCGAGGAAGAGGCAGAATACGTGATGAGGGAGGTTCATGTAGAGGTGTGTGGAAATCACTCTGGCGGTCGAGCCCTCGCCAAAAAGATCCTACGAGCAACCTGCTATTAGCCCACCATTGAGAAAGATGCCCAAAAATTTGTTAAGAAGTGCGACAAGTGTCAACGGTTCGCCAACATCCCAAGACTACCTACTCAGGAGCTCACCCCGATCCAAACCCCATGGCCCTTCGCCTAATGGGGGATCGACATCGTGGGACCGTTGTCGCTGGGCAAGGGACAAAGAAAGTTCACGGTTATGGCTATCGATTACTTCGTGATGAGAATGCAAATGTCATATTTTTCTCCCTTAATGTTTAATCTTTTATACTTATTTGGTACCTAAAGATACTCACTATTCTTATATTTTGACTTAGGGTACTATGGAATGCCCAGGAAGAGGATCTTAGCTTAAAAGGGATGAATTCGAGCAAAAATACACGTAGCATTCAAAAGAGCGTTCGAACAGTCCCAAGAGGCGTTCGAACGGATACACATCAAGTTCAGGTTCGAAGAGCGTTTGAAAGGTTCAGAGAGCATATTTTACCATTCGAAGTGCGTTCGACGTATCGTTCGAATGGTAGTCCTATGTGTTCGAATGGTGGAAGGGGCGTTCGAATGGTGGCAAAAGGCGTTTGAATGGTCGTGCACAGCTACAAAATTTTAGAAGCCTATAAAAGCTGGGATTGTTTTGTTTTTAGGGTTGTTAACGTTTTTCGTATTTTTTAAGGTTATTCTTTGAGTTATTTTCATGGCCCTACGTGGCTAAACTTTGAATCTTGGTCAAAGGAGACAAAAACCTCAGAATTAATAATAAACTGTGAGATCTAATTTGTTTTCATTATTCAATTTATGCTTTGAGTATCGAATGTTGTTCTATGCCTATTTTTATGATTGTCTTGTTTAATCGCTAAGAGGCCTACTAGTTTATTAGTCATTGCAATCTACTGTTGAGTTAGATATCAAATCCGTAATTGTTTGATTCCTCTGATTTTTGAAGCAACTGAGATTTAATGATTTACTGCATTGGGAATTATTATATCTTAGGAAGGGCATTCGACTAAATTAAATGCAACCGCGTGTGCTTGTGTTGTTTAGTTTCATCGATCTCTCTAATTCTTAAGGCCACTGCTAGATTAAACCTTATGTGCTTTTCCTAGGTTGTTTAATAATTAGGGTTAATCAAATCGCTTATTTCTAATTAACTACGACTAAGGAGAGATGGGAAAATAATTTTGACGGTGAATATTCAATGTGTTAATTAAAATGCTTGCAACAATGATCAGTTTTAAATTCCGAAGGTGGATCTTGACCTAGATCAAGGTTTGTTCTTCTGATTGATTTCAATACTTTAATCTGAATTGTTTCATAGTTGTGATTATTACGATAGTTTTCATTAAATCCAAAACCCCCCAATTCTTGTGCACATAGCATAAACCTAGGCTAAACACTCTCCGTGGGAACGATCCTTACTTGCACTACTACATATTTTTTTTTCGAGTATCGGTTTTACTTTTAGGTACCCGTGACAACACACCAAATTTTGGCGCCATTGCCAGGGAGTGATTTTAGTTAATTTTTGTGCTTTTTGTGATATTTATTTCAAAACAAAAAAAAAGATATTTAATTAATTTCATTACTCTAGATTTTTTTTTCTGAATTGTTTTTCAGGGTTGGTTAGAATTTCCTTGAGTGTTTATGAGTGTAACTCGATCTTCTAATCAAGGTGTTTTGCAGTGTGATCTAGAAATAGAGAGAACTTTACACAAGTCAAGAAGGGAAGCTCGGAGAAATTCTGTAGAGAATGACCCAACTCTTGAATTCCTATTTGCTAGCGATTCTGATTTAGGAGAGGAGGAAGTCATGGCTGGAAATCAAACTTTGAAAGAGCTTGCTGCCCCTGATCTGAATCAACAACCCTTATGCATAACATTCCCTACTTTAGATGTTCCTACTAACTTTAAATTAAAATCTGGATTAATACATCTCTTTCCCATTTTTCATGGTCTTACAAGTGAAGATCCCCATAAACATCTAAAGGAGTTTCATGTAGTATGCACGAGTATGAAACCCACGGGAGTGACTGAAGAGTAAATTAAATTAAGAGCTTTCTCGTTTTCTTTGAAGGATTGGGCTAAGGATTGGCTCTATTATCTACCCTCCAGAAGTATTATCACATGGAACGAGATGAAAAGATTATTTTTGAAAAAATATTTCCTAGTTTCAAGGGCGGCCAACATTCGAACAGAAATTTGTGGTGTGAGGCAGCACAATGGAGAGTCCTTACATGAATACTGGGAGCGTTTCAAGAAATTATGTGCAAGCTGTCCCCATCATCAAATTAGTGAGCAACTTCTTATTCAATATTTCTATGAGGGCCTTTTGCCCACTGATAGGAGTATGATTGATGCTGCTAGTGGAGGAGCTTTGGTGGATAAAACTCCCGATGCCACGAGAAATCTGATTGCAAATATGGCATTCAATTCCCAACAATTTGGCACTAGACTTGACCATTCATCCAAGCATGTCAATGAGGTAAATATTTCCTCCATTGAACAACAAATTGCAAGTCTAACTTCTCTTGTTCGTCAAATGGCTGTAGGTAATATGCAAATGGTGAAAGCTTGTGGAATCTGTTCAGTAGTAGGGCATCCAACTGATATGTGTCCAACTCTTCAAAAGGAGCCCATGGAGTAAGTGAATGTAGCAGGTGGTTTTCCTGGACAATCGCAAAGAAAGTATGATCCCTATTCGAACACGTATAACGTGGAATGGAGGGATCACCCCAATCTTAACTATGGGAATTCACAAGTAAATCAGCTCGTGAAACAAAATCGTCCAAGCTACCAGCAGTATAAATAACCATACCCCCTTAGATAACAACCGGTCCAAACTTCTGATTCATGTATGTCTTTAGAAGATATTGTTAAATCTCTTGCCACTACTACTTTGCAATTTCAGTAGGAGACAAAACAATTTCAACAAGAGGCGAGGGCCAGTATTCAAAGTCTAGACAATCAGATGAGCCAGATGGCATCCGCAGTTAGTCGACTAGAAGCCCAAAGTTCAGGACAATTACCCTCTCAGACGGTAGTAATTTCAAGAGAAAATGCAAGTGCAATCGTCTTGAGAAGTGGTAAAAAGATTGAGATTTCAGTAAAGGCAGCCCCTGCACCGTCGAATCAAGAAAAGGAGAAAAATATCATAGGAGATGGGAACGGTCCCAATGACGATGACGTACCTAAGCATAAGTTCCCACCTCTTTCTGATTATAAACATGTACCTCCTTTTCCTTATGCTTTAGCAGAATCTAGAAAAGATGAGCAAACTAAAGATTTATATGAGACTTTTTGTAGATGCGAGGTAAATATTCCACTTTTAGATGCTATTAAACAAGTACCTCATTATGCTAAATTCCTTAAAAAATTATGTACAATTAAGAGGAAACAGAAACTTAAAGGATGTGAGAAGGTAAGAGTAGGAGAGAATGTTTCTGCAATTATTCAAAGAAAACTCCCTGCAAAGTGCAAAGATCCAAGTATGTTTACTATCCCTTGTACGATAGGTAACACTAGATTTGAGAAGGCCATGATTGATTTAGGAGCTTTTATTAATGTCATGCCATATTCTATATATACTTCTTTGAAACTTGGACCTTTGAATAAAACTGATGTTGTAATTCAATTGGCTGATAGATCTAATGCTTATCCTAAGGGTGTAATTGAAGATGTTCTTGTGCAAGTTAATGATTTGGTTTTCCCTACTATTTTTTAGGTGCTTGATATGAAAAATTGAGACCAAAATGCCTCTATTTTGTTAGGAAGACCATTTTTAAAGACATCTAAGACCAAGATGGATGTGCATAGTGGCATGCTTACCATGAAATTTGATGGTGAAATTGTTAAGTTTAATATTTATGATGCCATGAAATACCCTTGTGATGATAATCCTGTTTATTTTATTGATGTGATTGATTTTTTAGCACAGGAAGTTTTCGAACTTGATGGACAAGATGTATTGGAAGTTGCCATCAGTAAACATCTTGAGGAAGAGAATGGAGAGTTAGCATTGAGTATTGATCTACAAGAAACTGTTGCAGCACTGAATGATTTTCTAAAGTTACAGCAGTTAGGTAACGTACCTTATGTTGCATTACCAGTTTCTAACGAGAGGCCTTTACCCTATGTTTTGTAGGCCTCCATGCCAGATTTGAAGCCTTTCCCCAGTCACCTCAAGTACGTGTTCCTTGGAGACGGATGAACATTACCAGTGATCATCTCTAATAAACTTTGTGAGTTACAAGAAGAAAAACTTGTCCAGGTCCTAAAGCAGCATAAGATGGCTCTGGGTTGGACAATTTCGGATATTAAAGGAATTAGCCCATCTACATGCATGCATCTTATACTACTTGAAGAGGGAGCAAAACCTTTCCGTCAACCGCAAAGAAGATTAAACCCACCTATGATGGAAGTAGTAAAGAAGGAGATCTTTAAACTTCTTGAAGTTAGAATGATTTATCTTATTTCGGATAGCAATTGGGTTAGCTCAGTTCAAGTGGTTCTTAAAAAGACTGGAATAACTGTTGTGAAAAATCAAAATGATGAGTTAGTTCCTACCCGTGTTCAGAATAGGTGGCGGGTTTGCATAGATTATAGAAAATTGAATGGTGTAACCCGCAAGGACCACTTTTCTCTACCTTTTATTAATCAAATGCTTGAAAGGTTAGCTGGTCATTCTTACTATTGTTTCCTTGATGTTTTTTCTGGTTATTTTCAGATTGCAATTGCACCATAGGATAAAAAAAAGACAACTTTTACATGCCCATTCGGAACTTTTGTATATCATCGCATGCCCTTCGACCTTTGCAATGCCCCCGCCACTCTCCAAAGGTGTATGGTTAGCATATTTTCAGATGACATTGAGCATATCATAGAAGTTTTTATGGATAATTTCACAGTTTATGGAGACTCCTTTGATAATTGTTTGCATAACCTTGCACTTGTTCTTCAAAGATGCATGAAAACTAACCTTGTGTTAAACTCTGAAAAATGTCATTTTATGGTTGAACAAGGTATAGTGTTAGGTCATATTGTTTCATCTAGGGGAATTGAGGTAAACAAAGCTAAAGTTAACATTATTCAATCTTTACCTTATCCCACTAGTGTGCAGGAAGTTAGTTCTTTTCTTGGACAGGCAGGTTTTTATCGAAGATTCATCAAGGACTTCTCCAAAATAGCATCACCCCTATACAAGTTACTATAAAAGGACGTGGCTTTTGAGTTCAATGAAGTATGTAAAAAGATGTTTGATAAGCTAAAGGAACTGTTGACTTCTACTCCAGTTATCCAGCCTCCTCACTGGAGCGTTCCTTTCGAGATAATGTGCGATGCAAGTGATTATGCAGTAAGCGCTGTCTTGGGTCAAAGAATTGAAAAAGCATCTCATACCATTTATTATGCTTCCAGAACTTTGAATAATGCTCAAAGAAATTATACTACTACTGAAAAAGAACTTTTAGCTGTTATTTTTGCTTTAGAAAAGTTTCGATCTTATTTACTTGGTACTAAAGTCATTGTTTACTCTGATCATGTAGCTTTTTATTATTTGATGACGAAGAAAGAGGCAAAACCAAGATTAATTAGATGGATACTTCTCTTGAGTGAATTTGATTTGGAGATCAAAGATAAAAGAGGGACATAAAATTGTGTCGCTGATCATTTGAGTCGTTTAGCTCATGTTGAGGATGAACTTCACTTGCAGGAAACATTCCCTGACGAGCAATTGTTCTCCACGAGTGTGACATTACCTTGGTATGCAAATATTGTAAATTATTTGGTTACTAACATACTACCTCCTGGTTTGTCTAAGGCTCAAAGAGATAAGATCAAGAGTGATGCTAAATACTATGTGTGGGGCGACCCATACTTATGGAAGCATTGTGCGGATCAAGTAATTAGAAGGTGTGTGCCTGAAAATAAAATCATATCCATTGTAACCTTTTGTCATTCTTATGCTTGTGGAGGTCACTTTGGAGCCAAAAGAATAGTGAGAAAAGTGCTAGAATGTGGTTTCTATTGGCCATCTCTATTTTGAGATTCATATTCTTATTGTAAGTCATGCGATCCTTGTCAAAAGACAGGTAATATATCCCACAGGAATGAGATGCCACAAAATCCTATACTATTTTGTGAAATTTTTAATGTTTGGGGCATTGATTTCATAGGACCATTTCCTGTATCTTTAAGTTATTTTTATGTCTTGCTTGTTGTTGATTATGTCTCGAAATGGGTGGCAGCTAAAGCCACCAGGACTGATGATTCTAAAGTTATTGCAGATTTTATCAAGTCTAACATATTCTCTAGGTTTGGAATTCTGAGAGCTCTAATAAGCGATCGAGGTACTCACTTTTGTAATTGAACTGTGGCAACTTTACTGAGAAAGTACCATGTAACGCACAAGGTGTCAACTTCATATCACCCGCAAACTAGTGGACAAGCAGAAGTGTCAAATCGAGAGATCAAGTCCATCATTGAAAAGATGGTCAATCCAACTAGAAAATATTGGAGTTTGCAATTGGATGACGCTTTATGGGCGTACAGGACTGCATATAAAACGCCTATTGGTATGTCACCTTATCGATTAGTGTTTGGAAAACTGTGCCACCTTCCAGTTGAGCTAGAACACAAAGCTTACTAGGCTATCAAGAGTTTTAACATGAAGATGGATAAAAGTGGAGAACATAGGAAATTACAATTACAAGAGTTAGAAGAAATTTGCAATGATGCCTATGAGAGTGCAAGGATTAGGAGTTTAAAGTTGGTCAGAAAGTTCTTCTATACCAGTCCTGGCTTTGTTTGTTTTTGGGTAAGTTGCGTTCTCGTTGGATTGGACCTTTTGTCGTTACTAATGGTTTTCCTCATGGTGTAGTTGAAATTCAAAGCTTAGCCACTTCCAAAGTGTTCAAGGTGAATGACCATCGACTTAAGCAATTCCATAAAGGTTTCCAAGTAGAAAATATGGAAAAACTGAACCTTGAGGATCCGATTTATACTGATTGAAGAAGGAAGTATTGAGTCGAGCCCACGACAATAAACAAAGGCGTTGCTTGGGAGGCAACCCAAGGAAAATTCGTTTTTCTTTTCTTATTTTCGCATTTATATATTGGTTATTTCTACCCTTTCTATGCATTTTACTTTACATTGGGGACAATGTAAGCTTCAAGTGTGGGGGAGGGGATTTAGGTAGTGTTTTTGTGTTTTAATTTGAAAAAAAAAAATAACAGTAACAAGATTCAATTAAGCTTGAAGAATTCATAACATGATTGAATAAGTAATCTTCCAACTTAGAATTAATTAGTCTAGTTATTTTACTTAAGATTGGAGTGACTGAATTTGGTAGACAAAAGCTGGTGAGATTTTGAGCCTTTAGACTGATACATCCATATCAGTCACTATTTTCTTTCATGTGAGAAATTCTTCTATGAATTTGTTTCTCTAGAACTTGCCTTGATTCTCTTCGAGGTCATATTGACACATGCATGCATGAACATGATTAAGGCCACCTTTGTTATAAACTACATAAGCCAAATAGCCTACCTTGTAATTAATTCTTCCCTTTGTGAACCCCTTTGAGCTTGATATGTCATTATTGTGAACCCACATTACAAGCTTTAAACCCGAAAAATAATAATGCATTTACCCAAGCCGTAGAGCTAGTGGAACATTGTTTATCCTTATGATATGTATGGGCGTGTGAGAAATAAGTGTGGGGGTGTCCGGAATTGTGGTACGGCTATGGTTGGTGAAAAGGAACATGTTTTCATTCTCAATTCATGAGTTCCATTGCTGATGTAATTTTGAAAGAGCGAAAAAAAAAGAAGAAAAAAAAAGGAAAAAAAAACAGAGAAGGGAAGTGATGGAGGAAATTGCTTTTAATGTTACAAATTATCCATGTTCATAATTCCTCCTAAAATTCTAAGAAATAAGTTTGTTTATATGAGATTTATACAAAGACAGAAGCTGTTGAATGGAGTGATTGATTTTGACATGTTTTATATATTCGAAATTGAGTAGATTCATTTTTGCTCCACTAGTTTCGATGGCTTGTGAGCTACATTCCAAAATATTTCCCACCTTGATCTTAAACCCGTTATAACCTTTGAAAAGTCTTTATGATTTGTGTTCTGTATGTGATCTTAATGGTAGAGAATGAGACGATATGCAAGCCTATGGTCGATCATTTTCATTAGAATGAATTTGAGTGATACACATACCCTTTAAATACATGAGAGTAGAGTGTTTATTTCCGTGAGGGTCTATATATTCAGTTTACTCAATCTTTAAGTGGGAATGCTTGCTAAGTGATTGTGAGTTGTTCGAGAATATTGTTCATGATATGTTATGAGTTTTGAAGAGTTTGGTTGTTATTTGTTACAACTTTGATGTCTCAGGAAAGTGAGTTTGAATTTTGCCCGAGGATGAGCAAAGGTTAAGTGTGGGGGAATTTGATGAGAATGCAAATGTCATATTTTTCTCCCTTAATATTTAAATTTTTATACTTATTTGGTACCTAAAGATACTCACTATTCTTATATTTTGACTAAGGGTGCTATGGAATGCCTAGGAAGAGGATCCTAGCTTAAAAGGGACGAATTTGAGCAAAAATACAAGCAGCGTTTGAAGGAGTGTTCGAACAGTCCCAAGAGGCGTTTGAACGGTAGTAGATGCGTTCGAACGCTACTTCAAATGGATACACGTTAAGTTCAGGTTCGAAGAGGGTTCAAAAGATTCAGAGAGCATGTTTTACCGTTCGAATGGTAGTCCTATGCATTCAAACGGTGGAAGGGGCGTTTGAACGGTGGCAAGAGGCGTTCGAACGGTCATGCGCATCTGCAGAATTTCAGAAGCCTATAAAAGCTGGGATTGTTTTGTTTTTAGGGTTATTGACGTTTTTCGTATTTTTTGAGGTTATTCTTTGAGTTGTTTTCATGGCCTGCGTGGCTAAACTCTAAATCTTGGTCAAAGGAGACAGAAACCTCAGAATTAATATTAAACTGTGAGATCTAATTTGTTTTCATTATTCGATTTATGCTTTGAGTATCGAATGTTGTTCTGTGCCTATTTTCATGATTGTCTTGTTTAATCGCTAGGAGGCCTACTAGTTTATTAGTCATTGCAATCTACTGCTAAGTTAGATATGAAATCTGTAATTGTTTGATTCCTCTGATTTATGAAACAACTGAGATTTAATAATTTACTGCGTTGAGAATTATTATATCTTAGGAAGGGCATTCGGCTAAATTAAATGCAACTGCGTGTGCTTGTGTTGTTTAGTTTCATCGATCTCTCTAATTCTTAAGGCCACTGCTAGATTAAACCTTATATGCTTTTCCTAGGTTGTTTAATAGTTAGGGTTAATCTGATCGCTTGTTTCTGATTAAATACAACTAAGGAGAGATAAGAAAATAATTCTGATGGTGAATATTCAATGTGTGAATTGAAATGATTTCATCAATGATCAGTTGTAAATTCCGGCGGTGGAAGTTGACCTAGACCAAGGTTTGTTCTTCTGATTGATTTTAATACTTTAATCTAAATTGTTTCGTAGTTGTGATTATTAAAATAGTTTTCATTAAATCCAAAACCCCCCAATCCTTGTTCATATAGCATAAACCTAGGCTAAACACTCTCCGTGGGAACGATCTTTATTTGCACTACTATGTATTTGTTTTTTGGGTATCGATTTTACTTTTGGGTGCCCGCGATAGCACAACACTTCACCAAGTGGGCGGAGGCAGAGGCCCTACCAATGATCATCGAGAAGAAAATGAAAAATTTCTTGTGGTAGAATATTGTTTGCAGGTTCGGAATCCCTAAGATCGACATCACAGACAATGGGAAGCAGTTTGAGGGCAGACAATTCAACCAACTATGTAGTGACCTGGGGATCCGCCACCATGCTCCTCCTCCGAGCATCCTCAAGCCACCGGACAAGTCGAAGTTACCAACAGGTCCCTCTTGAAGATCCTCAACACGAAGCTAGAAAAAGCCAAGGGCTTGTGGGGGGAAGAACTCCCTAACATCCTCTGGGCCTATAAAATAAAGGAGAGAGTGTCTATTGGGCAGACACCGTTCTCGTTGACCTTCGGCACCAAAGCCGTCATCCTAGTGGAAATCGGCCTCGCCAGCTTGAGGATGGTGCAATTCAACCGCGTTGCCAATACCGAGGTTATGAATGTGGACTTAGATCTGTTGGAAGAAAGGAGGCTACAGGCAGCTATGAGGGTGGCATCCTACTAGCAGAAGATGCGCTAATACCACAACTCCAGAGTTTGACCAAAAGACTTCTCAACTAGGGACCTTGTTTTGAAAAGAGTCAACCAGTCTACCAAAGATCCAAGAGAGGGTAAGCTCGAGCCCAATTGGGAAGGACCTTACGAGGTGGTTGGCAATACCAGGAAGGGGACCTGCAGGTTGAAGAATCTAGAAGGCAAGAAACTTCCGCACCCGTGGCATGCAGAGCATTTGAGGAAGTACTACTTTTGAAAGGCTCATACTTGTAACTCGACAGACTATCAATGAAAGTGACCATTCAACAATTGTCTACTTGCATGAAATCAACATAAAATTTGCTCGGTCCATGCGACCGGACAGAGCCAGATGGCCTTTACAACAATGGCATAGAATCTGCTCGGTCTATGTGACCAAGTAGAGCCAGACGGCCTTCATGGCAATGGCATAGAATCTGCCCTGTCCATATAACCGAACAAAGCCAGACGGCCTTCATGGCAATGGCATAGAATCTGCTCGGTCCATGTGACTGAAAAGAGCCAGATGGCCTTCATGGCAATGGCATAATATTTGCTCGGTCTACATGACCGAGCAAAACCAGATGACCTTTATGGCAATGACATAGTATCTGCTCGGTCCATATAACCTACCAAAACCAGATGGTCTTTACGACAATGGCGTGTAGAGCCTGTTCATTCCACATGACAAAGACAACAACATTCGACTTTAGCATTCGACCATGCAAAGACAACAAGAATTTCACAAGCATTCTACAAGCTATCTCAACCGAACATTCTACAAATGCTAAGTACAAGAAGAAGTTTCCATTGATATGGAAAGGAGTACAAAGGCAAAACACCCCTTTGCAAAAAAAAGTAAATAAATTAACAAAACAAAAAGAACTCGGACTTCAATCACGTCTGAGTCTGCCCATCAGCAGCTAATCCGCCCTTCCCCCTAAGCGACCTTCTGTTAAGCCTCTTCAGCCGTCGTCACCTGAGGGGCCTCCTGCTGGGCCCCCTTAGTGGCCTCAACTGCCGCCTGTCCTACAGTGTCCTGATCGGCCCATTCAGGGGCAGGTGGGGCTTCTTCCTTAAGGGGATCCAGGCCAGAGAAGTCCATGTCAAGATACTTCTTGGACGCCTTGCCTTTGGCAAGATCGAAGCCCTGGAGGAAGGTGAGCTCCAGCAAGGCCTGGAAGTCATCCCCATCCTTGAACTGTTGTATCGATTCGGCCCTTGCCTTCAAAAGCTCTTCGCCGAAGGCGGTTACACTCCTCTCCAGGTCGTGCCTCTTGGCTTGCTCGACCGAGAAGTCCATCAGCAGTTTTTTGGCTTGCCTGGTCAGTCTTTCGTTCTCCTTGCGAGCTAACATGAGCTCAGCCAAGGCCGAGTCCCTCTCGGCACGAGCAGTAACCACCTCGTCCTTCAAGGAGTGAACTTCTTGGACGAGGGCCCCACTGGTCTTCTTCTCTTCCTGAAGGGCCTTTTCCGAAGTCCCCAAGTAGTGGCCTAAAGTCATGACTCTGGCAAGGGACTGAAAAATAAAATAGTTAGAAGACGAACCGACACGAGTAGGGACGGAACAGAGTAATGTAGTGGCATAAAGAAGCTCACCCTGAATAGATCGTGGTTTGCGTCCCTGACCAGGCACGAACTCGGATGCTTACCCAACCTCGTAACATCTGCGGGCCTTATCGTGTCGGCCACCCTCTCCTAGGCCACGTCCGAGCTGTCAATCACGTTGGTCGGGGCGGAAGCAGCTGGACTTGCACGGGCCTGGGGGTCTGTTGGCACGACCATGCTGCGCCTCGGCTCGGCCAGTAGAGGAGGTTTGGCGACTGCCGAAGTCGTGTCCTTCCCCTTCTGGGGGACACCTTTTTAGAGGGACGGGGGAGTTCCTTTGCCACATCCACTGCTTCGGTGGTCTTGTGGTGTTTTGCTCCCAGAGTGGTTGACCTTGCTGCCTTCTTCCTCACCAGGAAGTTGATGTCGAAACTCATGGCCTCCGACTCGGGCGTTGGCCGAACTGATGCAGAGTTGGGCTAACTGGTGACGGGAGATTGGTGATCTGTAAGGAAAGGCAGAAGTCAGACATGGATCAGCCTATAGAAAATAAAAATCTACTCACTCCTCTCACGTTCGGCAGCCAACACCTCCTTGGTAAGTTCGGGTCCTAAAAGGTACCGAGCAAGCGCCTCGACGGTCACCAAGTCCTTGGCGGTCCAAAACTCATACTCTTGGACCTTCTCTATAACCCTCTCCTGCTCTTCAAACAGAAAGGGCTTAACCCGACCAGACACCCGTAGAATAGCCAAGTCAGAACGGATGACATGTTGAAATAAACGAAAAAGGGAAGACTCGGTGAAAAGAATGCACCCTTCTTACTCGAATAGCCCCATTGCCTGGGGGCCTGAGCAGAAAAGTCTGTCTCCTAGGGGTAGAACTCCCAGCCCTCTCCGCTAATGAAGAAGAACCGGTCCTTCCAGTTTTTATGCGAAGACGGAAGCTCGCCGATCAAATCAAGCCCTTTTGACCGGCCGAGAAGTACGAGTAGCCCCTCCCTCACTCGGCAGGCCTGTAGTAGTATAAGCACTCCTCAGGCGTCACGTCCCTCCCGTGGACAATCTACTAGAGGATCATGCAGCCCACCATGATTTGCCAGGTGTTAGGCACAAATTTTACAAAATCTCCTTGACAGACTAAAGAAATGGCACATGAAGACCGCCAGCTAGTGCGCTCTCAAACACGGTTATCTCACCCTCCCTAGCTGAGCATGCCCAGTTACTAGGGTTAGGGACCCTACACTTCACCCCTCTTAGGATCTAGCACGCCTGCCGAAGGGTAACAACCTTCTCCCTATCGAGAACAGAGGGTATCCCCACAGCCTCGTATTCAGGGCCCTCCTCTTCCTCCCCCTCTTTTGTTCGACTTCCCGAGGCCGGGCAGCAGCCTCAGTAGGCTGATCCCTTTCTCCCCCGACACCAAAGTGGGCAGCCTCGGCGTCCTTTGACTCCAAAACTTCCAGGGACACCCCAGAATTGCCAATAGAGGTCTCCTCCTGGGTCTGACGCCTCACGACTCTAAACCCGTTAGAATCGGTCTCTTTAGAGTCCGAACTAACACCCTCCAGGTTCGATATTGTACCCAAGGGCCTACAACTCGCAATCCTATCAAACACCAGTTTAAACAACTCACAGAAGTCTCCAAGGGTGGATTTTAAGAATTTCGGCCTATCGACGAACCACTAAAGGTCAAGAATTTGGCCCCTTCCCTCGAATATTGACACATGGCGTGTAATTAACCAGTACATACAACTAGGGAACGAGCCTTACCATGACACGAAGTGCCGGCGGCGGGTTTAGAAGATAGTCGGCGGCGCGTCGCGTAGACTGGTACACCGTCAACTGGCCAGAAACGATGAAGATGGAGGCTGAAGACGACGAAGGAGGTTTTTTTTTTCTCTCTCTCTCTCTCTCTCTCTCTCTCTGTGTATTGTGTGAAATCTTTAAAGGCAAATGGGGGAAAAACGGGGAAAACTGCCTCATAAAACTCCCCCAAATCTTTGAAATCAACGGCCTAGATGACCTAGAATGATGGGATGCCAACGGCTGGGATTCGACACGTCTTTATGGCTACCGACGACCAACTCCCAGCTATCGCATGGCGGCACATGAAGCGACGTGACAGCACCCGCCATCATTGTGCCGCCCTCGCCATAAATGCGCTTAGAATATCGTGGTCAAACCGCCCCGTGGAATTCCCCTGGCCCTAAACAAATGGCCAGATGAATTGGGGGCATCTGGTGATGATGTTTTCCCGACCAAACCAGAGACCTTATTAACTCCTGATTGGTCCCCGACTAGATCACATCTTCCCACATCATTTGGTCTTCCCCCGACCAGGTCCCCCTACAGTTAACCCTCGTTTGTCCCGTGCAGACCGCCCGTTCAGAAGGATACTCAAATTTGTTCGACCTTTACGATCACGTCAATAGGGCCCACGCCTGACACCGGACACCCTAGTGTACACTTGGAGCATGGGCGTAGCGTGTACAAGCAACAATCGCCCTACCCCTGACACCATTCTAACACATGCCACCATGGAGTGTAGAGAAGACCCTCTCGAGTATCCTGTCACAGTTCTGACCCTCCAACAGGAGGCCGCCACGTGGAGAAGCCACCAACCACTCCCATAGAGGCATACAAAGCAAATCAATAGCCAATTCCTCCAGGCACGCATACCAGAAAACCCTAACAAACAAAACACTCTCCGAACAATATCATCTCTCTTGAATCTAACTTGAACACTGGAGGGCCTTTAGACAGCACAACACCGGTGTGTTTAGAGCAGGAGACCACCAATCGCCGGGAGAGAGCTCGTCGTCGGCCTGGGGGCAAGACACCACGAGATAGTTGCACTATCACCATGGATTTGCACCAGCACAAATCCTTTTGATTGGTGTCCTCCAAACCCACTACATCCATGGATTTGGGTTTGCCATAGTTCAATGCATGCCTTGAACAAACTGTTATCACCCACTTAGAGATGACCTCTGAGAGGAATCATAAATTGTAGCCACTACTATTTGGTTTATCCAGCAACCTAGCAATGCTATATATATATATATATATAACTTCGGAAGGAATATATATATCATAGACACGCTTTGGGCCATTTAAATTTTTAAAGCTTTCAATTTATAGTTTGACAATAAAACTCACCAATGAACTCATATTCAAATACTTGCTCATATGTTTTCATATCCATTAACTGTTTGATAACATGCTTCAATAAAAATATTTGGTTGCAGCTAAATACATATTAGTGATACATTTTGTCTCTTGCAACTTATCCCACATCGGTGGAGAAGAAAAACTTCATTTCACTATTTGCCATAAATTCAAACCTCTGCATCTGGGGCCAAAACATCTAGTGATAGGCCTGCCTTTTAAAGTGGGTGGCTTGTTAACTTGGCACAAGCATAATTAGCGGTTTAGACCTGAATCGAACCCTGTTTATTGGGTTTGGTTTTTTAGAGATTATGGTCCGGTTTTGAGTTGAAATTTTGAGAATTGATGTAGATTGGGTTGGTTTTGGAGTTGAAATTTTGAGATTTTGGATTTAGTATGAACTTGAACATGATCTATGTGCACCTTTAATTATTCGTTTATTATTTTTCTGTTATACCACGCTCATGCCACCATGGCATTGAATATTTTCTCCCACTTCTGATATGAAAATTTTGTATTCCAGTCTAATATGAAGAATTTTACCTTTCAGAATCCAAAACAATGAGTAGATTTTGTTTAGGAAATCTAAAGTTCACAACATCACACTAACAAATAATTAAATGTATGTTTATATACATGCATATGAGAGAGAGAGAGAGAGAGAGAGAGAGAGAGAGAGAGAGAGAGAGAGAGAGAGAGAGAGAGGAACAACATATGGGACATGGATTGAACTTCAAGTTCATGTGGAAGAAATAACCTTAAAAACCAGAAAAGAGGTTTGTAGGAGGAAAGGAGGCCAAGGAGTCAAACTCAAACTAGTGGATGCAATGCAGAAGCTAACAACACCACACCACCTGCCTGCACTAACATAATGGCGAGGTGGAGGTGTGTGGAGTCAAGGCCGACAAACATGGGGTTGTCCTGTCATGTCAAAACTTCAATTTTAGGTGTCTTCTCTCTCTCTCTCTATCCACCCCCAAACCCACCGCCCACATTCCTGAGTGCTTCCCTAATTGATCGATTAGATTGTCTTGCATTCCATGCATCTAGGCGTGTATGGACATCCTGCCTATAAGTTAGTAAGTCATAAGTTATAAATTAATTTTAAAAAGGTTTTTTTTTTTTTAGTGTAGAGCTAAATACATTGTTAAAAAGTCATGAACTATTAAAAATTCACATCCAAACACTTCTATAGTATAGACTATCTCTCTCCTCTCTCTCCAAGAAATATTTATTTCTATTGTGAAAAATTGTAATGGATGACTTTGACAATGAAAACTCATTCTCAGCATGCCATCGATCCTTACACGATATTCATGCGTTGTTTCTTATCTATAAATAAATAATGAATGGCAAAGCAAAGTGCAAGCAGAAGAAGAGAGAGAAAGCAGAAGATGAAGAGAGAAAAGAAAGAGAGAGAAAGCAAAAGAAGAAGAGAGAAAAGAAAGAGAGAGAAAGCAAAAGAAGAAGAGAGAAAAGAAAGAGAGAAAAGGAAGAGGAGAGAAAGAATAGAGAAGAGAGACAACGAAGGCTCTAGACAAATATTTAGAGATACAGTTGTATTTATTTTCCTTCTATAATATAATGAAGCATTGGATGAGCTAGCAGATCAAACCCTAATAGTTCTAGAAGAACTAATATAATAAATATTTGACAGTTCTTGAAAAATTATTCACTATACTTTTTTTGAGTTATTTTATTAGCTTTATAATCTTTTAGTTTTATAACATGTTATTAGCACGAGGCTCGAAGTGCTTGTAAACTTTGTTTCTTTTGTGTTCTTCACCACGTAAAATGATCTGTGGAGATAGCACGTAAAACTTCATTTGGGTTTATACCGGACCTGAGTTATACTCATTATCAATTTAATTCTATTACGTATTATATTTTTAACCTTAGTATCATAGCCACAAAAGGTGCTTTCTTGCTTGCGTACACAGTTTTCTTCACGAAACTTTGGTTGAGTTTTAATGGTGGTTTAACCAAATGATCTCCGATTGGCCTATTTTTTTTAGTGTGTTATAGCCTATAACAATATCATTCAATCGGTGAAATTTCATAACAAAACTCCTTCCGTGTGACGTAGGTCTTAAAATGAAACTTTAAAATTCGAAACTTTATTGGTTTATTTCTCACAGATCTTGAATTTTTGGCTTATGATATTTATAAATCTTGAATCTCAATAGCTTTCCATAGATGTGTGGCTTAACTATATTTTGATGTCTGAATTGAAAGTTATAAACAATTTAAATTAGGACAAAAATCTAAATATGATCAAAACAATGATATTATATATACATACAGATGCGTTGTATAGTAATCAGTACTATTTATCAACACTACCCTTGCTATTTATAATTAATAAATATGAGATGAATAGTATTAATAAATAGTAATTTTAATATCAATAAATAGTGATTGCATGGTAATTATATAATATACAATATTGAATGAATAGTGTGTTGTGCAGTAATTTTCAAAATTCTGTTGGTTTTATTTTCATGAGTGTCGTGTTCAGATTTTTCGCACTCAAAGAATACACACACAAGTGAGAAAAATATTATACTCTCTCGTTAGAACTCATCCTCCTAGAAGAGTGAGTGCGACTAGGTTTGGATTGAAAATAGATTTGAATAAAGGGCTTTTGGAAAACATTTGGAGTCACCACCTAACTTGATTAAGGTGAGTTAAGTTACCTAAAAACTAAGCATAATCCGAAGACTACACTTCGGGTTTTTGAAAACGATTTTGAAAATACTATCTCAAGAGAGGGTTTTTAAGAAAATAGGTTGTTTGGCAACCTTTAGAAAATATTGAAGCCCTTTTTGAAAATAAATTTTATTTTGATTTTTTGAAAACTGTGATCCTAGGTTCAGGGTTGGTTACGTGTAGGGAAGACGCACTAAGCATCACCCTACCCCGCCCTTGCGGTACCTGCATGTCAATTCACCCTAAATTCACCTACGAGAGTCTCCAACTAACAAATGTCCAATCCTATCCATTTTAGAAAAAGAATGTTTAAAAAGACATGATGCATGATATGTAAGTGCAAGAAAAGAGAGTCTGGAAAATAGATTTGGAAATAGACTTCAAAAGAACTTCATTTGATTTGAAAAGAGATTTGAAAAGCTAGATTTGATTTTAGAAAGTTTTAGAAATTGGAAATAGAGATTTAGAAATAGATTTTTGGAATTGGAAACTTGCAAATAGATTATGGAATTAGAAACTTGAAAAAGGTTGTGGAATTAGAAATTTGAAAGAAGTTGTGACCGCACCCATGAGGGTTCCCTACGTATCCTTTTGGAGGAATCAGGTCAGTCGTAGTTCGGACAAGAGTCCAATAGAAAATCGAAGATTTTGAAATGGAAGAAGAAATTGAATTGGAATTTGGATTGAAAGATTGAGAGATTGAACTTAGACCTAGGATTGAACTTAAAAGAGGATTTGACCTTTGGAAGAGAACTTGAACTAGATTTGAAAAGATAGGGTTTTGGAAAGCTTAGTTTTAGGAAACCTAGACTTAGGAAAGATAGAACTTAGGAAGGACTTAAGATTAAGAAAGATTTGACTCGAGTGTTCAACTTGGAAGATTAGGAAAGTTGAAATTAGGAAAGGTTCGAATTAGGAAAGTTTTGGAAGCTTAAAGTTTAAGGAAAGATTTAAAAGTTCAAGTTTTGGAAACCTAAGGTTTAGGAAGGTATGAGATTAGGAAGGAGTGAATTACGACAGATTTGGAGTTGGAGGGATTGAGATTCGTATTTCCTAAAACGAAGGATTAGATTTTGTTTCCAAAAACAGAGAATTGGATCTAGTTTCCTAAATGGGAGATTGGATTTGGTTTCCTAAAAGGAAGATTGGATTTGGCATAGATTTGGGAAGGAGAAGTTTTAGAAATCCTAGATTTGGAAGGCTATAGTTTTGACGTAGAAAATAGATTTTTGGAAATTTATATAATTTTGATGTAGAGAATAAGAGGTTTTGGAAATCTAGGTTTTAAGGCCAAAATAAGGGATTGGGAATCATGTTTTTGGGAAGGAAAACTAGGGTTTCCTAATCGTGAGTTCTAGGCCTTGACTTGGGCTCTAAGGAAGAAGATTTTTGGAGAGTGAGTTTTTTAAGGGAGATTTTTGGAATAAAATTCTAGAGAAAGAGTTTTTGGAAAGTGAATTTTAGGAAACAGAGTTTTTGGAAAGTGATTTTTAGGAAAGAGATTTTTGGAAAGAGTTGTTTAGGAAGGAAACTTAAGGAGCGATTTTAGGAAAGGAATTTCAAGGAGAGTGTTTTTGGAAATGAATTTTTGAAAAGAGTTTTTCTAAGAAAGAGACCTAGGGAGCTTTTCTAGAGAGTAAATTTGGAAGAACGCTTTTTCGGAAAAAAGTTTAAAAAGAGTTTTGGAAGATAGACTTTAGAAGAGAATTTCTAGAAAGAGATTTTTGGAAAGGAGATTGGAAAGAGTTTTTAGAAAGTATGTTAGAAAAGAGATTTTAGAAGATAGATGTAAAAAGAGATTTTGGAGAGGGATTTAAAAAGAGAGTTTAGAAAGTCTATGAAAATATTTCACTTTCCTAAAGCGATTCTAACCATAAGAAGGTTAGAACCACTTTAAGATAGTGGTTTTAAAAACAACAATTATTTGAAAATATGGACCATATTGGTCACTTTAAATTTAACACTTTCCTAAAGCAACTCTAACCATGAAAATGCTAGAATCACCCTAGGATTGTGATTTTGAAAATAAAATTTGAAAAATAAGATTTTGATGCAAGTTTGAAAACATTGTTAATGCAAGTTTTAAAAACGAGTTTGAAAATGAATTTTAGAAGAATGCAAGATCATGATAGGCACAATGTAAGTTGGGGTCGTGAACATACAAAGTTAAGGCTTCACCACATAATCAAGGGGGCCGAACCCACGTGGTCTCCGGTTAGACTAAAATAAAGCCCCCGATACGGTGACCTTCCAATAGCCTAATCCTACACATGGACCAGAAAGTCCCTTGTTTCAAGCATGCAAGAAGGGGAGAGGGGGGGGGGGGGGGAAGAAGATGGGGGATTAAAATAGAAGAAAACCCAAGTGAGTTCTGTCGCACCCAGATTTTTCGCACTCGAGGAATACTCACACAAATGGGAAAAATGCGGTACTCTCTCGTAAGAACTCACCCTCCTAGAAGAATGAGTGCGACTAGATTTGAATTGAAAATAGATTTAAATAAAGGGCTTTTGGAAAAGATTTGGAGTTACCACCTAACTTGATTAAGGTGAGTTAGGTCACCTAAAAACTAAGCATAATCCGAATACTACACTCAGGGTTTTTGAAAACAGCTTTAAAAATATCTCCTCAAGAGAGGGTTTTTAAGAAAAACAGGTTGTTTGGCAACCTTTGGAAAACATTTAGCCCTTTTTGAAAAATAACACCTTTTGGTCTTTGAAATCAGTGATCTAGGTTCGGAGGTTGGTTACGTGTAGGGAAGACGCACTAAGTCATCACCCTACCCCGCCATTTCGGTACCTACATGTTAGTCTACCCTAGATTCACTTATGAGAGTCTTTAACTAACTAATGTTCAATCCTATCCACTTTGAAAAACAATGTTTGAAAAGAAACTGACATAATGCATGATATGCAAGTGCGATAGAAGAGAGTTGATTTAGAAATAGATTTGAAAAGAATTTGATTTGATTTGAAAAGAAAGAGATAGAAGCTTGAATTTGGAAAAAAGGTTTTGGAAATTAAAATTGAAGATTGAAAATAGAAATATATCATAGAATTGGAAACTTGAAGAAAATTGTAAAAATAGAATTTTGAAAAATGTTATGGAATTGGAAATTTGAAAAATGTGGAGATAGAAATTTGAAAAATGTTGTGACCGCATCTATGAGGGTTGCCTACGTATCCTTTTGAAGGAATCAGGTCAGTCGTAGTTTGGACAAGAGTCCGATTGAAAATAAAAGAGTTGATTAGAAGAAAAAGATTGAGTTGGAAATTGGATTGGAGTTGAGAGATTGAACTTTGATTGGAAGATTTGAAAAGACTTGACTTTGGAAAACTTGGTTTTAGGAAACCTATACTTAGAAAAGAGAGAATTTAGAAAGGATTTGAGATTAAGAAAGATTGGACTCGAACGTTGGACGTTGAAGATTGGATTGAATTTAGGAAAGATTCGAATTAGGAGAGGTCCGATTTAGGAAAGTTTTGAATTAGGAAAGTTTGACCTTAGGAAAGTTTTGGAATTAGGAAAGTTTCAACTTAGGAAAGTTTTGAATTAAGAAAATTTTTGGAATTTGGAATGTTTTGAAATAGAGAAGTTTTGAAAGTTGGAAAGTTTAGAGAACAAGGAAGTTTTGAAAATAAGAAAGTTTTGAGTTTAGAAAGTTTTGAATTTTGGAAAGATTTGAAATTTAGAAAGTTTAAGATTTAGAAAGTTTGGAAGTTTAGAAAAATTTAACTTAAGAAAGTTTTGAATTTAGAAAGCTTTGAATTTGGAAAGATTTAAAATTTAGAAAGTTTAAGATTTAAAAAGTTTTAGAGTTTTAGAAAATCTTGAGATTAGGGAAGGTTTGAAAACTAAGTTTTGGAAAGTTAAGATTTGGAAAGGGGTAGAATTAGGAAAAATGTGGAAGTTGAGTTTTAAAATTTAGGAAAGATTTTTATGTTCAAGTTATGGAAACTTAGGATTTAGGAAAGTAGAAGATTAGGAAGGATTTGAATTAGGAAAGATTTAGACTACGAAGGGATTGGATTTTGTTTCTAAAAGAGAAAGTTTGATTTTGGTTCCAAAAATGGAGGATTGGATCTAGTTTCCTAAACGGAAAGATTGGATTTGGTTTTCCAAAGGAAAGATGGGATTTGGTTTCCTAAAAAGAAGATAGGATTTGGTAAAGATTTGAAAAGGGAGGTTTTAGAAACCCTAGATTTGGAAAACTATAGTTTTGACATAGAAAAGAGGTTTTTAGAAGCCTAATTTTGACGTAGAAAACGGGAGTTTTTGGAGACCTAGGTTTGGGGCAAGATTGAAAATCATGTTTTTGGAAAGAAAATTAGGGTTTCCTAATTGTGGGTTCTAGGGCTTGACTTGGGCTCTAAGAAAAAAGAAAGTTTTTTTTTTGGGGAAAGTGTGTTTTTTTTGGGAAACAAGTTTTTGGAAAGAAATCCTAGAGAGGAGTTTCTAGAGGGAAGATTTTGGAAAGAGAGTTTTTAGAAAAGTGAATTTTGAGGAAAGAGAGAGTTTTTGGAAAGAAATCCTAGTGAAGAGTTTTTTAGAAAGAGATTTTTAAGAAAGAGATTTAGGAAGAGGTTTTTCTAAGAAGGAAATCTAGGGAACCTTTTTGGAAAGCGGACTTTGAAGAGAGCGTTTTGGAAAGGAGTTTAAAAAGAGAAGTTTTGGAAAATTGATTTTTGGAGGGAATTTTTGAAAACAACTTTGGAAAGAAGAATTTTTAGAAAGCACGTTGAAAAATGAGGTTTTAGGAAAAGAGATTTTTGAAAATAGAGTCTTTAGAAGGTACAAAAAATGTCTCACTTTCCTAAAGCGATTCTAACCATAAGAAGGCTAGAACCACTTTAGGAAAGTGGTTTTAAAAATAACAAAGGTTTGAAAGTATGGACCATGAAAGTCACTTTAAATGTAACACTTTTCTAAAGCAATCCTAGCCATAGAAAAGCTAGAATCATCCTAGGGTTGTGATTTTGAAAACATGTTTTGAAAAAGAGGATTTTGATGCAATCTTGAAAACAAGTTTAATGCAAATTTTGAAAACGGGTTTGAAAACGATTTTTGGAAGATGCAAGATAATGATATGCACAATGCAAGTTTGGGGTCGTGAACATACAAGGTTAAGGCTTGTAAGCACCCCATTTTTGCACGCTCGGCAATCTCCGGCCCGACTAGATTCGGTTTCCAACATCACAACACATGTAAGCTCAAGATGAGCCTTTCAATCTCCAATCCAATCAACTGGTCGCTTCTTGGGTCCACAAGGATCCGCTGGAGCCTTAAGCACCATTATTCCAGGCAGTTTTCCGGACCGGGTGGTCCTGGAAACCAACGCCATCCAGGTAGCTTCCCGAGATCGGGCGATCTCGGGGACCAACACCTCATCAAATTTCAGACGGTTCACTTCTAGCGCCTGCTAGCCCGCTAACGTAGAATATCCGTCATTTGGTAGTTCTCTAAGACCGGGCATTCACGGAGACCAACACCACCCTTCTAGGTAGCTTTCTAGGACCAGGCATTCTCAGGAACCAACACCACCCCTACAGGTAGCTCTCTAAGAACGGGCGTTCTTGGAGACCAACACCGCACAGGTAGTTTTCCGAGACCGGGCGGTCTCGAGAATTAACACCTAGGTCAACACCGGCGCCTGCTAGCCCGACTCGGTGAAAAATGACCAAACCTGCCCCTTTGAGCCTCCAGGCACGTTTTGGGAAAGTTAAAAATCCCTCAAAATGATAAGTCCATCCTTCCACAATGTTGTCAAACCATCAGGTGTCCCCCGCATGCCATTTGGTTCAAATCCGGTCCTATTCCTGCTCACTCTGGTCAAAATGACCATTTTGCCCCTGAACACCTCAGCACGGCACAAACCCCACTGAACGGTAAAAGGCTCTCTCAAAACCATCCCTGAACAACCCTGCATGCTTAACACAATATACCAGATCATTCCTGACCATTTCTAGCCAACTCTGGTCAAAATGACCGTTTTGCCACTGGAAGCCCAAAAATGCCCCGAAATAGCACCGGCCTTGGGATTTCGAGCAAAGGGTTTCACCACACACCTTTGTTTAACCCACGGAACACCATACAACACTGAACTCACACGACTCGATAAAAGTTCCCTGGAGCGTCTCACAGACGCTCCGCCTAAATTGTGTTTTCCCCCGACTTCCTGATTATAACGCACCGTTAACCGACTTGAGAAATGCGTAAATCAGGAAATTCTCAAAAGCTCGTCCATAGATCTTTCCATCGATATGGTTCGATCGAGTAGATCACTTCCTGAAGCCCTCCATCGTACAGTGCGAAAACTATAACTTTCAGCAACCCCTGGAGCGTCTCACAAACGCTCCGCCAATGTTGACTTTTTCTCCGATTCCCTAATCAAAACGCACCATCAAATGACTTGAGAAATGTGTAAATTTGGTAATTCCGAAAAGTATTTCCAAAGTACTTTCCATTGGTACGGCCCGATTGAATAGATCGCTTCTCGAAGGCCTCGATCACACGAAACGAAAACAGCCACTTTCAAACACTGACAAAGCGTATTACAGACGCTTCGCGAAAGTGTCCTTTTTGGCACGTTTCCCAAGACGATATCACTTACCTCCAAACATAATTTAAACTTTTCAAAAACATGAAAGCTCGTCAGAAGCACTAGGAGAACATCCTGAGTGCGACCGGTTCCTCCGGAACCTTCTCGATTGACTCAATTATCGAGGCAAAGTTTGGACGAACCTTCTCGGTGATGGAGCGTATGTTACATGCGCTCAAATTTTGATACTTTCAATCAACGGTCGAGATTTAACCAGTACACAGGGTGCCACGTGTTATTCTGGTAATGGAACAGTACCTGCGCATGTAGCACGTGCGCAAGGCCTATTCCAGATTATCTATAAATAAAGGCCTCCCCCCTTGCATATTCCATGTCTGAAATTGATACGAAACTCTGCTGAAATCACTCCAGAAACTCAAATCTCTACATATATTCCTCCCCTCCAACACTTAGGCTAGATTCTACCCCTCCTAAGCCTATACACTCCACATACAAGGCCCCATACACACTTACACACTCCATTCTAGCCTCTCAAGCCCTCTTGAAGTCACTCAAGCTCCAATCAAGACATCCATTGAAGACTACAAGAGTGTTGAAGGCAAAAGGTGGTATCCCTTTTACATTCATGCTCTCCCCCACTTTTCTCTTCTCCCTCTTAGCCTACTTAGGCTATTCTCTATTTTACTCCCCATCTTCAACCCCCCTTTCTTGCATGCTTGAGCCAAAAGGGCTCCTAGATCATGCCTAGAGGAAAGCAAGTGAGAGCCACCGTGTAGGGGGACCTCTCACTAACCTACTTTAAGATGGTATGGCCTAGAAGCCCCTTGTTTATGTGGTGTAGCCTAAAAGCCTTGTATGTAAATCATGACCCCTTGCATATTGCTATTTTGATCATGTCTTGTGTGCTTGGCTTCATTTTATGCTTATTGTCATGTTCCACAATGCTTATATTACTCTTAATTTTAGGCCATTTCCAAACTCTATATTTCTTTCAAAAATTGTTCTAAGAGTTGGCCCCTTAAAGTCTAGGATGAGACCTTAGGAGTCATGCCTTAAAAAATCCCTCATAACCCCCTAATTCATACTTTTGCATCATTGTATTTCAACTTGCATGAAAGCTGCTTTCAAACTCTCTAATATTCAAGGTTTTCATTCTCTCAAATTTAGTGGTTAAAATGGCCCCATAAAACCCTCTCTTGAGTGGTCTCCCTTTATATTGGCCATAGGAGCCCTAAATTGTTAGAATGGTTCCCTTTTCTCTTTATGATTGCCTAAGAATGATGTTCAAGATCTTTGATTTCTATGGTTCCTATTCTCTCAAGTTTAGTGGTTGGAATGGCCCCATGGAACCCTCTCTTGAGTGGTCTCCCTTTTGTTGGCCATATGAACCCTCTCTTGATGGAATGGTTCCCTTGAAAAATGATTTTCAATATCCTTCTTCAAAAATGATTTCAAAAATGCACTCTCTCCATCTTTGCATAAAAAATGATGTTTCAAAAATTACCATCATTATGTTGAATTTTGACCCCTTATACTCTTGTCAAGATATTGATTGTAATGGCCATAAGGAAGCCTTCCTTGGAATGGTCTCCAATCACCAACCATATAAACCATATTCTTGGCTAGAGTCAAAATTTTCATGGAAATGATCTCCATAAAGATTGCCAACCAAAGTCCATTGCATATCATGTTTTGTTTTCAAAACTATTTCCGAGAATGCATCAAAACAACTTTCAAGACCATTCTCCAATCTAACCCTAGGTTAACTTGACCCTAGTTACCTAATCTTACGATAACTTGACACTAGTTCACTCACCTTAGGTTCACTTAACCCTAGTTAGTTAACCCTTAGTCTTCTTAACCTTAGGTCAACCTAACCTAAGTTAATTAACCTTAGGTTTCCCCTAACCCTAGGCTAACCCAACCTAGGTTAGTGAACTTCAAGGTCCCAACTCTTGAACCCTTTTCTAAATGATCATTCAAATTTTCAAACTTTTCTCATAGCTTATTTCCCAAAACCTCCAATTATCTTGATTTCAAAAACCCAACTCCATACACTCTTCAAATGTCCCTACGCTCCATTTTCAAGACATGTCCAAAAATGTTTTCAAGAGGTCACAAACCTAAGGTATTCCTAGCCCTCTCATGGTTAAGGATTCAAAGGACAAGTGATAAATCAAGATCAACCTCTAAGGTTGTCCATATTAGGATTTCAAACACTTAGCCATTTTCAAAAACCACTTTAAAAAAACTAATTCATCAAAACACTCCAAAGTCATGCCTCCAAGGTTTTCAAAACAAGACTTCAAAAATACTTTCAAGTCCTCTTGAGTCATGCCAAAGTATTTTTCCAAAATTCCCTTAGAGTCAATCCAAAAGCATTTTCAAAACACTTCACTTCCAATTTCAAGTCAAAACTTCCAAGACCACAAAGAGTCTTCAACTTCTAAAGACCTCAAAGTGTCTTAAACTTTTCCAAAGACCTTAAAGTGTCTTAAACTTTTTCAAAGATCTCAAAGTGTCTTAAACTCTTTCAAAGACCTAAAAGTGTCTTCAAACCTTCCAAAGGCCCTAATGCGCCTATCTTCCATCGGGCTCTTGCCCGAACTACGAATGACCTGATTCTCGCCAAATAAGATACATAGGCAACCTAAAATAGTGCGGTCATAACTTTTATTTCAACTCCAATTCCTTTTCAAAAATTCCAGTCAATTCAAAGTTTCTATTCCAAACTCTTTCAAAACCTCCATTATTTTCAAACTTTTTTCAAAAACTTGCATTATGCATCATCCATCCATCCGAAAAGTGATGACTAAACCTCATTTTTCTACAATGGATATAAAGTGGACCATGGTAACCGGTTATTCTAGTGAGTGAACAAAGGGTGATTAGACATGTAGGCACCGAAAGGGCGGGGTAGGGTGATGATCTTACGATATCTTCCCTACACGTAACCAACCCCCGAACTTTAGATTTCTATTTTCGAAAGACCAAAATAGATTTATTATCAAAAAGGGCTTAAACGTTTCAAAAGGTTGCCAAACAACCTATTTTCCTAAAAACCCTCTCTTGAGGGAGTTTTCAAAAACCTTTTTCAAAAACTCTAGGTTTAATCTTCGGATTAACGCTTAGTTTTAGGTGCCCTAACTCACCTTTATCAAGTTAGGTGGCGACTCCTATTTTCTAAAAAGCCATTAGTCAAATCAATTTTCAAACCTAGTCGCACTTGTCCTTCTAGGGGGACGAGTTCTAATGATAGAGTTCCGTGTTTTAGGCCTCCGAGCCGAAAGGACCTTGGACACCCAAAAACTGGGGCACAACAAGGCTTCACCACATAATCAAGGGAGCCGAACCCACGTGGTCTCCGGTTAGCCTAAAGAAAAGCCCCCGACATGGTGACCCTCCAATAGTCTAATCCTACACATGGACCGGGAGTCCCTTTGTTTCAAGCATGCAAAGAAAGGGGGGAAAGAGATAGGGGATTAAAATAGAGAAAACCCAAGTGGGTTAGGAGAGAGAAGAGAGAGGGGGTAACTGCGGAAACGTAAAACGAAAGCCTACCTTGTGTCTTGTTTATTTTGCGCGCCTTGCTTGTCTTCGATTTTCGTCTTGATCTTCGTCTTCAATCCTCAAGAGTTGTCTTCAATCTTCAAACTTCATATTTTAGCTCTTCAAGTCTTCAAAGGAGGGTTGACAGCTAGTGTATAAGTGTATGAGGGTGTGTATGAGTGTATATAAGGCTTAGGGTTTATGTATAGTGGCTAGGGTTTGGAAAACCTACAAAAGTTAGGGTTTAGGGAGTGTTCGAGCTCTGTGTATCGAAAATTAGGGTTTTTAGACTGAGTTTGTAGACCCCTTTCACACTGGAAGAGGCTCTGTATTTATAGACACGGAATAGACCTGGCACCTGTTGTAGTGGCGCTAGGCCAAAAATGCTTCTAGCGCCACTAGGAGTAGTGCCAGGCCAAATATTGTCTTGCCACCACTACTAGTGGCGCCAGCCAATTAGGAAACTATTAAGGTCGGCAAGCAACGTATCTTTGATTAGATTTGGGCGCCTGCACTAGTGACTACCATGCAATTTTTAGCTTGGCTTCACTAGGAGTGACTCCGAAAAGTCCGAGAATGAGTTTGAGAGACCGGGAATGACCCGGAAGGCCGAAAAAGAGTAGGAACACTTAAAACAGTGTCCTGGAGGTATTTGACTTGAAAAGTGAGGATAAGATGTGTCGGAAGGGTTGACCGATCCTTTAGGGGCAAAACGGTCAATCGGATCGAGAAGCTGCCGGGACGGACTCGGATTGTCCCGAGAAGACTCGAGATTTGGGAACATTATTTAGAATGTTTCCAAAGGTTGCCGGTTTGATGCCCAGAGCCGGTGTGGTCGGAAAAGGTGACCGGCCCACCAGGGGCAAAATGGTCATTTCGTACTGGGTTTGCCGGAACTGACTCGGAATGATTCGAAAAGGACAAAGAAAGGTTGAGAATACTATAAAAAGAATTCTCGGGAAGTTACAGGTTTGATACCCAGAGCCGGTGTGGTCGGAAAAAGAGACCGGTCCACCAGGGGCAAAACGGTCATTTTGTACCGGGTTTGCCCGAATTGACTTGGAATGATCCGAAAAGGTAAAGGAAGGTTGAGAATACTATAAGAAGCAGTCTCAGGAGATTACTGGTTTGATACCCAGAGCCGGTGTGGTTCCCGGAGCGTTCAGATGCCTAGGGGCGAAATGGTTATCTTGACCGGAAAGTCTCGGAAAAGGCCCAAGGGGCAGTTTGGTCATTTTTCATCGAAGTGGGCTAGCAGGCACTAGTGTTGACCTGGGTTTTGAGTGTTTCTACCACTCTGACGGCGGTCATCGTGACACAGGAGTTTGTTGGCAATTCCCTATGTCGACCTGTTTGCGAGTATTTCCGCTACTCTGACGGTTGCGATGTTTGCGAGTATTTTCGCTATTCTGACGGTTTGCGATCATTCCCGAGACTGCCTGATCTCGGGAAGCTACTAAAGGGACTTAGCGCCTGAGAAGTCAACTTTCTTGGAAGGCGTGCCTAAACGGACATTTCTACATTGGCAGGCTAGCAGTCGCCAAAGGTGGACCGTTCTACCATCTAGGGGACTTGGGGTCTCGTCCCGGTCGACAAGTTTAAAGGGACTTACCGTTTCGAAGAGGTTTTTTTTGAAAATCGTGTCGGACCGTCTCGAGCAATAAACTGTCTCGAGAGAGGGATTGGAATTGGAAAGGGGTCATATCGTCTTCGGAAAGACGTGCCTGATTTGGAACTGTCTCGAGGAATCAACTGTCTCGAGAGAGGGATTGGAAAGGGGTCTTATCGTCTTCAGAAAGATGTGCCTGATTTGGAACCGTCTCGAGGAATAAACTGTCTCGAGAGAGGGGTTGGAATTGTAAAGGCACTTACTGTATTCGGAAAGACGTGCCTGATTTGGAACCATCTCGAGGAATCAACTGTCTCAAGAGAGGGTTTGGAATTGGAAAGGACAATGCCCCTAAGGGCATTTTGGTCATTTTGCCTCTATTTGGGCCTGGTGGGCCCGCGAAGCAATGGACAGATGGAATTTGGACTTAGAGAGTTGGTTTCAATTGGAATACGTCCATATTGACTTGAGTACAAGTCTGGACGGACCGTAGACTGCCGAGCAGTAAAAAATGGGGTGCTTACAGCTGCCCCTCTTTTTCTGTCTTTGCTTGTCAAAGACAGAAAACGATAAAAGTAAGAGTCCCACGTTGACCGCGAGGTAGTCGATGGGACGGACATTGGAAATCTTTCAACAACGGGGTTCAAAAATGGATAATGGGCCAAAAAGGCCTTCGAAAATGAGATTTGGCGGGCAAAGCGGCAAAACTGCCTAGAATTTGCAACTGGCGCCACAGGCAGAAAATGCTTAGCGCCTCTGCTAGTGGCGCCAGGCTTGGAGTTAAAACTAGAAAATTTCTAGTTCGAACAGCTACGGCATTTTGGAGAGTTTTTGCAAATCCGAAATACTTTGCTTGAAAATCGACTTGAACCTTGAAGGGGCACTTCTTGGAGACCACGGGTGATTACTGGAAGGAGACCACATCGCTGGAAAAGTCGTCGAAAGAGAAGACTTCGCCGGAGAACTTCCAAAAAGTGAGTTTTCAAATTTTGTTGAATTTGATGTGTAGAACTTTGTTTGAATCATTTGAATAGTGAAAATTGATGTTTTGATGTATTTTGAACATGATTGTGATATTATTTTTACATTTTGGTGCTTGTTTGATTGAATTTGAGTGATTATATGTGAATATGTGAAGGGATTTTTTGCAGGAATAGGGGATTTGTTCCTACAAGCTTGGGCATTGGGTTTTCTGGCTATATTTTTGTGCAATGTGCCTTAGAAAAATGTGTTTAACAACTGTATGAAGTTTCATGATTTTTTGAAAACTCGGTGAATTTTTTATTTTTTGAAAAATAGAAAAATACTTAGAACATTTAGAAAAATGAGAAAACTCAAGAAATTGATGGGATTTTTAGAGTTTGAAATTTGAAAAAGGTAGGAATATTTTTGGAAAACATTTGAAAGAATTTTGAGGAATTTTAGGACATTTTTGAAAACCATTGATTTATTGGAAAAATAAAACTTATGTTTTGAAAATTTTGAAAAATTAACAAGTGTGCACGGGTGCTGATGTCATGTGATTGTGACAATGTGACGTGCACGTTTTGTGTTTTGTGTCGATGTCCTGGGTGTTGTAGGAGCCATTTTTGAACGGGACTCTGCCAAAATTTTTAGAAATAAAGGTTTAGAGTAAAAATCTTTTTGAAAGAAAAAGGCAGAAAACCCTTGATATTTGATTTGAAGTTAGAAAATCAAGATGTGCATGTAGGAAATTTGTTTTGACTTATCATTCAAAATCTTTTATTTGTTTTGTTTGTGTTAGTTATTTATTTCATTTTACTTTATTATGTCAACTGCCTGCTCGATATATTAACACCTCTTACCTTGGCTTACCTTTTAAGGATGGCAGATGCGGGTAATGGCGGTTCTGAGGGGAGACACTGCTTCGGGAAGGTGGCCTAGACAAATTCTGTTAGCAGCTCCAGCCGCTCTAGGGGTAGTCAGCTCTTTAACAATCGAGCACCCTCTAGCCAGAGTGGGAGGGGGGAGTAGGCCTCCAGTGGACCCCTTCCCTCCAGTTGAGCCAACCTTCGAGGATGAGATGGACATCGAGGTTTTCCACTTCTGACTTTCAAAAGGCCGACGCTATTTTGAGCTGACTACGGGTTTGGTATGACGGGTATCCTTCAGATGAGCAAGACATTTTTGCTAGTCCTTTGGTTGCATGGCTTCTCTCCTGTTAGTGTAGCTTGCTTTCTGACAGTGGTTCCCACCTGACCTGTCTCTCTTCCATTTTGGGGAATGTGAGCTTGCCCCTACTCCTCATGAGTATGGCTTCCTCCTAGGTTTTCGGGATGGTTCAGTTGACATTATGGGACTTACTTTTCCTGATGGCTGTATCACGATTGTCTTTTCTCGGCTTGGGCTCCATTTTGTGGCCTTTTCTTCTGATCTGCTGCCCCAGCTTCCTTATGTCCCAATGAAGTTCTTGTTTCTCCCATTTTGAGTTTGTGACGGATAGGGGATTGGCATACTTCTCAAGATTGGTCAGTCTCTCACATAGTGGCCCCACCTTTGCTCTTCTCAAGATTTTGGGTGCTTCTCCTTTAGGGGATGTCGCGGTTGATTGCCGATTACGTATACTACTTGCCAGGATTCATGAGGGGCACCCATATACTCCTACAATTGTGGAGGAGACCTTCGTGAGCCTTATTAGACTCCGTTAGGGGGCCAACACACATTTTCGGGGATGTTCTTTACTATTTCAGTTTCGGGTGATCAGACACCTATTTGTTACTTATCTTTTTCAGCATACATGGCATCCCGAGTCAGGAGTCATTTGATTGGGGAGGTCGAGGGTGGGTCATTGTCCCATTCTCTGTTTTTTATTGGTCATGAAAATCTGAGCTTTCTAAGGTGTGTAACGGTGTTGTAGATGTCCGAGTGGTGGCTTTAGCTCCTTTTTACGTTTTACCTTATTACCTGTTTCTTATTTAAGAGAGAGGAAAGACATAGAGTTAGTTTTGTACAAAAATAATTTTAAAAATGCCCTGGTAAAGGGCGTGATTTTTTATTTTTTACAATGATTGCACATGGGATTAAATGCATGATTTATTTTTTTATGATTACACAAGCTCACACAGAAGTGGAATTGAATGCATGTTATACTTTTAGATAATGCACATATAGGAATGGAATTGAATGTAATGTCCCCTATTTTTTTGTGATAAATGCACAGATTTATGTAAGAATTGAATTAAATGCATGACCTACTTCCTTACGAATGAACAGGTTCCTACAAGAATGCAGTTGAATGCATGAATAAACTACATAAGAATCTAAATGGATGTACAGGTTATACATGTTATTGATGCATCAGTACTACATTTATATATGCTATTTACAAAGAATGCCCCAGGATTGCCCTAGGGCCTATACTCTCAAGATTCTGTTTCCTTTCCAAGATTCTGCCCCATTCAGTTTTGTTCCATTCATATCGGGGTGTGATAGCATTTGCACCATTCTCCAGGGATCTTGACCTTTTGGTTTGCTATCCTATCCCTACTTTCTACAAGGTTGTTGTTTTGGGTTTTTCTGATCTCACTTGGTTTTCTCTCTCAGATCTCCAAAATGCCACCATGGCTAAAGTGACAACTCGTATGCCCTTTGCAGAACGATAAAAGCTAAGCCCTCAATCCGAGAAGACTTCTTTTAGGACCGTAATGTAGGCTGGGTTTAGAGGTTGTAAGAAACGAAGGGATATTTAGGCTCAAAGATCTTCTTTTAGTGGGTTGTTTAAACCAAAACCATCTGAGCACACCTTGGAGCATAAGATTGCCCCTGCATTCCTCCCCAGTTCTCCTTTCTCACCCCTACCTGTCTTGGTATTGTTCAGGCTTATTTGGACTAAGTAATTTTCTTTTATAAGAGAGGACTTTAATTTGGACCGTAACGTAGGTTAGGTTAAGGGGTTTATGAATGAAAAGGATGCACAGGCTCAAATTTGATGTTGTTTCCTATAGGGTTTAGATCCACCCCATCCTTAGTCGGTCTTCCAGTGGGGTTTCGTCCCCTAATATCCTCCTCTAGTCTCAGTAACATGTCTGGCTCATTTAGATCAAGCAATCCTTTTCAATCGGAGAGGACTTTAACAAGGTTGTAATGTAGGCCACGATTTCAGGTTTTTACAAGAAAGGGTAAAGGCTCAAACCTATTACTTCTACTTGGTGGCTTTGTTACCTAGGATCACCTTTGAATTTTCTCTTTTACAAGAGGAGTTGACCTTTCTTGTAACTTTTGACCTTCTTAGTTTGACATTTACCCCCTTTTTTTCTTACTTCCGGCTTTATATGCTTTTCAAAGATAGCACAACATCATTCTTTTACAGTCTTTCCTCTGATACGCTTCTTTTTTCCTTTCCTTTCTTGTTGCTTTTGATTAGTCGAATATTTCTACATCTTCTCTCTCTCTGATCCTTTCTTAACATTTCAATTTAAACCATTGTGGGCGGTGATCCCTAGGTTGGGGTTTCTTTCTAGAGACAAAGGTAACTGGCTTAATAGGTTTAACAAGGGTTGTTTTTAACTATATAGGAAATAAAATGAGGGCCTCTCTTTATTTTGAACAAGATTTCTTGATCCATAGAGCCTTCATGTTACTTCGGCTTGATGGTCGATGACATTCTTTGCTAGATCTTCTGCTGCTTGTCTGCCCCAGTGTGGGGGGATGGTTTCGGATCGGGGTTGACAAAAATATTTTGCTTTCTGCGAGGCACTAGTGGGTTAAGCAAGGGGATATTTCTGTGTATGATAGGAGAATTGAGGGCCTCTAATCATTTCAAATTGAATTGCTTAGTCCATAAAGCCTTAGTACAAAATTTAGACAATATTTCTAGGTATGTCAGTGAAACCCCTCCATGTTCTATCAAATCAACTATTCTGTGCTTACGCCAATGTGGGGGATGGTTCTTGGTTTGGGGATATCTGAGAAGAAATTATGTACGGCTCTAGTAGGCTGAGCGAAGAGTAGTGTTTATTTGGGATAAATAGAACAATGGCTTCTCATCATTTTGGGGACTCGGCTGCCTATCGCCTAGCCAGGATATCATGCAAGTGTTGCCTTTTCAATAAAATTCGCACTTCTTTATTAAGATTATTTTCTTTCTATCTCTCACTCTCTCTATGTCTCTCAAAGGTTTTAACCCCTTTTTGAATGGGTTGCCCATGCTATCCCATCCTTCAAGTTGAGTCATTTACCAAATAGGAAAGAATCCCTAAACGCCACAATCGTCCACAAGAGTATGAGGGAAAGGGAATAAACTGAAAACTACCTATTTTCATTTAAAAACATGATTACATAGCATGCAGTGTTTATTTAAAGAAGATATGCAAGAACTAGAAAGATGAAAGGAAAATAAACGAATTTTATGAAAACCTCCCTTTTCTAGTGGACCTCTTGGTGAGAACCCCTATCAGGGTTTTGAAGCTGTGTCAACTTCTTCGGTATTTCATGCTCTGGGTGTATCACCAAACGATGGAGGACGGATTGACAGATCTTCCATAGTGTTTAGCATACATTTGGAAGTTAAGAGATTCTTTTATAGTAATGCAGGGGTCTGATAAAACTTTGCAAACGATGAAGCCCTCTTCTCCAAGGACGGTGATCGTCACGGCATGGTGTGGAGGTAACGTCTTGTTAACGGATGACTAGTTATTCTTGCTTCCTAATGTAGGTTTGGCCTCTTCTAACAATTAGACTCATCCTTCCATGAGTTTGAATTTGGTGGGGGTACTAGAAGGATTCCATGAATTCAGTTGTGCTCTCTAACCTACAAAAAGAAAAAGAAAAATAGAACGCAGTCAACATGTGGAATTGGAGGTTCTATGCGATGCATGTCTTATGAAGGTCCCTTCTTTGAGGGAATCTAAGCATGATGACAAGTCCATTTTGGAGGTGGGGTTTTTCCCCTATTATGCAATACAATACCTCTTCGACGTGGGCCGGTTGATGTTTCCTTATTTAGGCAATCCCGCCTCCATGGACTGAAAGAGGTTTGGGCCTCTCTCGAGATATGAGTCTATGCATCCCATGAATCCTTAGGGTTTAAGAACTCGTAGGAATTTTGGTAGGTTCAATTAACATGATATTGGATTGCTCCTTTCTCTCTACGGTTGATTAGATGCATGAGAATGAAATGACTCGAGTTTCTTAGAACTCTTGTCTTGCAATGGATATGGGTGCATGAGCATAAAAGAAGTGAACATGCAAGCAATATGATGATAATAAGTGAGTGATTTAGAAAACTCCCTTCTTGTCCTGTGTTTGCCTTCGATTCTCTTAGTATTTGGAGATGTGGAGGGGGAGGACAGAAGACAAGAAACAAAAGAAAAGTTAGTGCCTTGATTTGAAAATTTTTATACGATGCATGTCCTAGGGGTGCCCCTACTTGAGAGGGAAATCAAACATGATTTGTTTGCTCACTTTTGAAGATAGGGGGTTTGCCCCTGTATGCAGATACCTCACTGTTGAGCGGGAACCTTCATCCATTCATACAATCATCCATTCATTCATTCGCAGAAAAAATAAAGAAGTACATTGAACTTTGGGTTTAAGATACAAAAGAATTGAAATACATTTTAACAGGGGGAAGGGAACATTTTCCTTGGGACTTCTACCTATCTAGTTTTACAGAGGAAAAACCTAAACTACTCTTGAGTCTTTGGATTTGCTTTCGTTGGATTTGATGTCGGGGAGGTCGCTGAGAGACCTTGTTGATCGATTGCCCCTTGTCTTCTTGGCAATCCTATCTTTGTGAGCATAAAGAGATTGGGGCCCCTCTTATGGAATGAATTGAGATGCATGCTATAAGTCCTTAGGGTTATGTGGGAACCCTTAGGGTTTGGGTAGGTTTAATGCAAAGGAGAGTGACATTGGTGCCATTCTCAATGGGTTGATCATATGCATGAGAATGCAGTGACTTGAGTAAATTGAAAATTTAAAGTTAATAGGATTGAACCAAGTTAATTGAAGACTCTACATGGATAAAGGGTAAAGAGACATGACTACGGCTTAACCCTCTAAGTATCCCCAGCGGAGTTGCCAGCTATCGTGCCCAGATTTTTCGCACTCGAGGAATACTCACACAAGTGAAAAAAATGCTGTACTCTCTGGTTAAAACTCACCCTCCTAGAAGAATGAGTGCGACTAGGTTTGAATTGAAAATATATTTAAATAAAGGGCTTTTGTAAAAGATATGGAGTCGTCACCTAACTTGATTAAGGTGAGTTAGGTCACCTAAAAACTAAGCATAATCGGAAGACTACACTTAGGGTTTTTGAAAACGATTTTAAAAAAATTTCCTCAAGAGAGGGTTTTTAAGAAAAACAGGTTGTTTGGCAACCTTTGAAAAACATTTAGCCCTTTTTGAAAAATAACTCCTTTTGGTCTTTGAAATCAGTGATCTAGGTTCGGAGGTTGGTTACGTGTAGGGAAGACGTACTAAGCCATCACCCTACCTCGCCCTTTCGGTACCTACATGTCAATCTACCCTAGATTCACCTATGAGAGTCTTTAACTAACTAATGTTCAATCCTATCTACTTTGAAAAACAATGTTTGAAAAGAAACTAACATGATGCATGATATGCAAGTGCGATAGAAGAGAGTTGATTTAGAAATAGATTTGAAAAGAATTTGATTTGATTTGAAAAGAAAGAGATAGAAGCTTGAATTTGGAAAAAAGGTTTTGGAAATTGAAATTGAAGATTGAAAATAGAAATATATCATAGAATTGGAAACTTGAAGAAAATTGTAGGATTGGAAACTGGAAAGAAATCATAGAAATAGAGTTTTAAAAAATGTTATGGAATTAGAAATTTGAAAAATGTGGAGATAGAAATTTGAAAAATGTTGTGACCGCACCCATGAGGGTTACCTACGTATCCTTTTGGAGGAATCAGGTCAGTCGTAGTTCGGACAAAAGTCCGATTGAAAATAGAAGAGTTGATTGGAAGAAAATGATTGTGTTAGAAATTGGATTGGAGTTGAGAGATTGAACTTTGATTGGAAGATTTGAAAAAACTTGACTTTGAAAAACTTGGTTTTAGGAAACCTATACTTAGAAAAGAAAGAATTTAGAAAGGACTTGAGATTAAGAAAGATTGGACTAGAACGTTGGACGTTGAAGATTGGATTGAATTTAGGAAAGATTCAAATTAGGAGAAGTCCGATTTAGGAAAGTTTCGAATTAGGAAAGTTTTGGAATTAAGAAAGTTTTAACTTAGGAAAGTTTTGGAATTAGGAAAGTTTCAACTTAGGAAAGTTTTGAATTAAGAAAATTTTTGGAATTTGGAATGTTTTGAAATAGGAAAGTTTAGAGAACAAGGAAGTTTTGAAAATAAGAAAGTTTTGAGTTTAAAAAGTTTTGAATTTTCGAAAGATTTGAAATTTAGAAAGTTTAAGATTTAGAAAGTTTGGAAGTTTAGAAAAATTTAACTTAAGAAAGTTTTGAATTTAGAAAGCTTTGAATTTGGAAAGATTTAAAATTTAGAAAGTTTAAGATTTAGAAAGTTTTAGAGTTTTAGAAAATCTTGAGATCAGGAAAGGTTTGAATTTGGGAAAGGTTTGAAAACTTAGATTTGGAAAGTTAAGATTTGGAAAGGGATAGAATTAGGAAAGATGTGGAAGTTGAGTTTTAAAATTTAGAAAAGATTTTTATGTTCAAGTTTTGGAAACTTAGGATTTAGGAAAGTAGAAGATTAGGAAGGATTTGAATTAGGAAAGATTTAGACTAAGGAGGGATTGGATTTTGTTTCTAAAAGAGAGTTTGATTTTGGTTCCAAAAACGGAGGATTGGATCTAGTTTCCTAAATGGGAAGATTGGATTTGGTTTTCCAAAGGAAAGATGGGATTTGGTTTCCTAAAAGGAAGATAGGATTTGGCAAGGATTTGAAAAAGGAGGTTTTAGAAACCCTAGATTTGGAGAACTATAGTTTTAACATAGAAAAGAGATTTTTAGAAACCTAATTTTGACATAGAAAACGGGAGTTTTTGGAGACCTAGGTTTGGGGCAAGATTGAAAATCATTTTTTTTGAAAGAAAATTAGGGTTTCCTAATTATGGGTTTTAGGGCTTGACATGGGCTCTAAGAAAAGAGTTTTTGGAAAGTGTGTTTTTTGGGAAACAAATTTTTGGAAGGAAATCCTAAAGAGGAGTTGTAAGCACCCCATTTTTGACCGCTCGGCAGTCTACACTCCGTCCAGACTTGTTTTCAAGTCATTATGGACATATTCCAATCGAAACCAATCCTCTAGTCCAAATTCCGTCTTTCCATCGCTTCACGGGCCTGTCAGTCCCAAATAGAGACAAAATGACCAAAATGCCCTTAGGGGCATTATCCTTTCTTATTCCAATTCCAATCCCTCTCTCGAGACAGTTTATTTCTCGAGACGGTCCGAGTAGCAAAACTACTCACAAAACCGTCAGAGTGGCGGAAACACTCATAAAACCGTCAGAGTGGCGGAAACACTCACAAAACCGTTAGAGTGGCGGAAACACTCAAAACCCAGGCACGTCTCTTCGGAGTCGGTAAGACCCCTTTCCAATCCCTCTCTCGAGACAGTTTATTCCTCGAGACGGTTCCAATCCAGACACGTCTCTTCGGAGACGGTAAGACCCCTTTCCAATCCTTCTCTCGAGACAGTTTATTCCTCGAGACGGTCCGAGTAGCAAAACTACTCACAGAACCGTTAGAGTAGCGGAAATACTCACAGAACCGTTAGAGTAGCGGAAATACTCACAGAGCCGTTAGAGTAGCGGAAATACTCACAGAACCGTTAGAGTAGCGGAAATACTCTCAAATCGTCAACCCCGTCTGAGTAGCGGAAATACTCAACCCCGTCCGAGTGGCGGAAACACTCAAAATTTAGGTCAACACCCGTGGCTGTTAGCCCACTTCGGTGGAAAATAACCAGACTACCCTTAGGGCCTTTTCCGAGACTTTTCGGTCAAGATGACCATTTTGCCCCTAAGCATCCGAATGCCCCGGGAACCACACCGGCTCTGGGTATCAAACCGGTAATGCCCCGAGAATACTTTTTATTGTATTCTCGACCTTCCTTTACCTTTCCAGACCATTCCGAGTTAGTTCCGGCCAACCCGGTACAAAATGACCGTTTTGCCCCTAGAGGGCTGGTCTCATTCTTCGACCACACTGGCGCTGGGTATCAAACTGGTAATGTCTCGAGAATACTTTTTATAGTATTCTCGACCTTCGTTTACCTTTCCGGACCATTCCGAGTCAGTTCCGGCAAACCCGGTACAAAATGATCGTTTTGCCCCTAGTGGGCCGGTCTCCATTTCCGACCACGCCGGCCCTGGGAATCAAACCGGCAACCTCTAGGAACATTCTAAATAATGTTTCCAGATCCCAAGTCTTTTTCCGGGACAATCCGGGTTCGCCCCGGCAGTTTCCTAGTCCGATTGACCGTTTTGCCCCTAAAGGCCCGGTCAACCTTTCTGACTCACCTTATCTTCATTTTTCAAGTCAAATACCTCCAGGACACTATTTTGAGTATTCCTGCTTCTTTCCGGCCTTTTGGGTCAGTCCCGGCTCCTTCAAATCATTCCCGGACTTTCGGGAGTCACTCCTAGTGAAGCTAGGCTAAAGTTTACATGGTAGTCACTAGTACAGGCGCCCAAATCTAGTCAAAGATACGCTGCTTGCCAACCTTAATTGTTTCCTAAATGGCTGGCGCCACTAGCAGTGGCGCCAAGCCAAAAAATGGCCTGGCGCCACTACTAGTGGCGCCAGTGTAAAATTTGCCCTGGCGCCACTGCAACAGGCGCCAGGCTTGTCCAACTTCTATAAATACAGAGCCTCGATCAACGTGAAAAGGGTCTTCAAACTTAACCTAAAAATCCTATATTTCGATATACAGAGCTGGAGCACCTCCAAAACCCTAGCCTCCCTAGGTTCTCCCAAACCCTAGCCACTATACACAAACCCTAACCTCCTATACACTCATACACTCCCCATACACTTGTACACTAGCCTTCAACTCTCTTTCAAAGACTTGAAGAGCTGCCATCCAAAGCTTGAAGACGAAGATCAAGACGAAGACCAAAGACTGAAGACTGCACGGCGCGCAAAATAAACAAGAAATAAGGTAGGCTCCCTATTTAAATTTCCGCACTTCCCCCTCTCTCTTCTCTCTCCTAACCCACTTGGATTTTCTCTATTTTAATCCCCCATCTCTTTCCCCCCCCCCCCCCCCCCCTTTCTTTGCATGCTTGAAACAAGGGGATTCCCAGTCCATGTGTAGGATTGGACTATGGGAGAGTCACCGTGTCGGGGGCTTTCTTCTAGTCTAACCAAAGACCACGTGGGTCCGGCCCCCTTGGTTATGTGGTGAAGCCTTAACCTTGTATGTTCACGACCCCAAATTACATTGTGCATATCACAGTCTTGCATCTTCCAAAACTCGTTTTCAAAGTTATTTTTCAAAGCGTTTTCAAACTTGTTTTCAAAATTGCATCAAAATCTCTTTTTCAAAAACTTGTTTTCAAAACCACAATTCTAGGGTGATTCTAGCTTTTCCATGGCTAGGGTTGCTTTAGGAAAGTGTTATATTAAAAGTGACCTTTTGGTCTATATTTTCAAACCTTGTTTTTAAAACCACTTTCTTAAAAGTGGTTCTAGTCCTCTTATGGCTAGAATCGCTTTAGAAAAGTGAGATGTTTTCATACTTTCCAAAAAACTCTCTTTTCAAAAATTCCTTCCTCCTAAAAATCTCTTTTCCAACATACTTTCCTAAAACTTTCCTTTTCAAAATTGTTTTCAAAAACTCCCTTCCAAAATCTATTTTTCAAAACTCCCTTTTTCAACTCCTTTCCAAAACTCTCTCTTCTAAAAATTCACTTTCTAAAAACGCTCCCTAAAAATCTTTCCAAAAACTCTCTTTTCCAAAATCTTCCTTCTAGAAATTTCCTCTTTAGGATTTTCCTTCCAAAAAACACGTTTCTAAAAACACATTTTCCAAAACTCCTCTTTAAAATCTTTTTTCCAAAAAATCCCTCTTCAAATTCACTTTCCAAAAACTCCTTCCTAGGATTCCCTTCTAGAAAACTTTCGTTTCCAAAAAAAAAAAACTCTTTTCTTAGAGCCCAAGTCAAGCCTTAGAGCCCACAATTAGGAAACCCTAGTTTTCTTTCCAAAAACATGATTTTCGAACTTTGCCCTAAACCTAGGTTTCCAAAATCTTTTGTTTTCTACATCCAAACTATACATGTTTCCAAAACCTATTTTCTACGTCAAAACTATGGTTTTTCAAATCTAGGGTTTCTAGAATCTCCCTTTCCAAACCCTTGCCAAATCCTATCTTCCCTTTAGGAAACCAAATCAAATCTCCCCGTTTAGGAAACTAGATCTTATCATCCGTTTTTGGAAACAAAATAAAACCTTCTCTTTTTAGAAACCAAATCCAATCCCTTCCTAATCCAAACCTTTCCTAATTCAATTCCTTCCTAAACCATAAGTTTCCTAAACCTAAACTTCAAATCTTTCATTAAGTTTCAAAATCCAACTCTTCCCTAATTCAAATCCTTCCTAAACTTCCATTTTCCTAAACCGTAAGTTTCTAAAAACTTGAACATATAAATCTTTCCTAAACTTTAAAACTCAACTTTCAAACCTTTCCTAGTTCAACCCTTTCCTAATTCTACCCCTTTCAAACATCTTTTTCAAATCCAAGCTTTCAAACCTTTCCTAATCTCAAGATTTTCTAAAACTCTAAAAACTTTCTAAATCTTAAACTTTCTAAATTTCAAATCTTTCCAAATTCAAAACTTTCCAAATTTAAAACCTTCTTAAGTTAAATCTTTCTAAACCTAAAACTTTCTAAATTTTAAACTTTCTTAAAACTTCAACATCTTTCCAAATCTAAGACTTACCTAAACTCAAAGCTTTCTTAATTTAAAACTTTCTTAAGTTGAGGCTTTCCTAATTCAAACATTTCCTAAATTGAAAACTTTCCTTTTTCAAACCTTTCCCAAAACGAAACTTTTCTTATTTTCAAAACTTTCTTGTTTTCAAAACTTTCCAAAATTGAAACTTCCTTTTTTTCAAACATTTCTAATTCGAAACTTTCTTAATTCAAAACTTTCCTAATTTAAAAACGTTCTTAAACCCAAACCTTTCCTAATTCAAAACTTTCCTAAGTTGAAACTTTCCTAAACTTAAAACTTTCCAAAAATGAAACTTTCCAAAGATAACATTTTCCTAATTCGAAACTTTTCTAATCCAAATCTTTCCTAAATTTCAAGTTTCCAAATCCTTCCAAATCTTCCAAATCCAACATTCCAATCCAATCCTTCTTAATCTCAAGTCTAGGTTTCCTAAACCTCCTTCTTTCAAAAACCAAGTCTTTCCAAAGCAAGTCCAATCCTCTCAATTCCAATTTCAAATCTCCTTTTCTAATTTCAAATCACATTCAATGTCCAATTCAAGTTCCTTCTTCAATCCACTCTTCTATTTTCAATCGGACTCTTGTCCGAACTATGACTGACCTGATTCCTCCAAAGGGATACGTAGGCAACCTTAATAGGTGTGGTCACAATACTTTTCAAACTTTCAATTCAACCCTCATGAGGTGCGGTTTCCAAAATCTTTCCAAATTTCAAATTCCAATCAATTTTCAAATTCCAATTTCAAAATTTCTATTTTCAAATTTCTATTTCTAATTTTTCAAACTTTCCAATTCCAATTCTATGTTTTCAAATCTCTACTAAAATCAAATCAAATTCTTCTTTTCAAATTTCCTTTCAAATCTATTCCTAAATCAACTTTCTTTTCTATTGCATTTGCATATCATGCATCATGTGAGTTTTTTTTTAAACATTGTTTTTCAAAGTGAATAGGGTTGAAAATTTGTTAATTAAAGACTCTCATAGGTGAATCTAGGGTAGATTGACATGTAGGTATCGAAAAGGCGGGGTAGGGTGATAGCTTAGTGCGTCTTCCCTACACGTAACCAACCTCCGAACCTAGATCGCTAATTTCAAAGACCAAAAGGAGTTATTTTTCAAAAAGGGGCTAAATGTTTTCCAAAGGTTGCCAAACAACCTGTTTTCCTAAAAAACCCTCTCTTGGGGAGATATTTTCAAAATCGTTTTCAAAAACCCTAAGTGTAGTCTTCGGATTATGCTTAGTTTTTAGGTGACCTAACTCACCTTAATCAAGTTAGGTGGCGACTCCGAATCTTTTTCAAAAGCCCTTTATTCAACCTATTTTCAATTCAAACCTAGTCGCACTCATTCTTCTAGGAGGGTGAGTTCTAACGAGAGAGTACAACATTTTTCCCGCTTGTGTGTGTATTCCTCGAGTGCGAAAAATCTGGGCGCGACAGGAGTTTCTAGAGGGAAGATTTTGGAAAGAGAGTTTTTTTAGAAAGATTGTTGGAAGGAGATTGTTGGAGAGAGTTTTTAGGAAAGTGAATTTAGGGAGTATTTTTAGAAAGTGAATTTTGAGAAAACAGAGAGTTTTTGGAAAGAGATCCTAGTGAAGAGTTTTTTAGAAAGAGATTTTTAAGAAAGAGATTTAGGAAGAGGTTTTTCTAAGAAGAAAATCTAGGGAACGTTTTTGGAAAGTGGACTTTGAAGAGAGTGTTTTGGAAAGGAGTTTAAAAAGAGAAGTTTTAGAAAATAGATTTTTGGAGGGAATTTTTAAAAACAACTTTGGAAAGAAGAATTTTTAGAAAGCACGTTGAAAAAGGAGGTTTTAGGAAAAGAGATTTTTGAAAATAGAGTCTTTAGAAGGTACAAAAAATGTCTCACTTTCCTAAAGCGATTCTAACCATAAGAAGGATAGAACCACTTTAGGAAAGTGGTTTTGAAAATAACAAACGTTTGAAAGTATGGACCATGAAAGTCACTTTAAATGTAACACTTTCCTAAAGCAATCCTAGCCATAGAAAAGCTGGAATCACCCTAGGGTTGTGATTTTGAAAACATGTTTTGAAAAAGAGGATTTTTGATGCAATCTTGAAAACAAGTTTAATGCAAATTTTGAAAACGGGTTTGAAAATGATTTTTGGAAGATGCAAGATAATGATATGCACAATGCAAGTTTGGGGTCGTGAACATACAAGGTTAAGGCTTCACCACATAATCAAGGGGGCCGAACCCACGTGGTCTTCGGTTAGCCTAAAGGAAAGCCCCAGACACGATGACCCTCCAATAGTCTAATCCTACACATGGACCGGGAGTCCCCTTGTTTCAAGCATGCAAAGGAAGCGGAGAAAGAGATAGGGGATTAAAATAGAGAAAATCCAAGTGGGTTAGGAGAGAGAAGAGAGAGGGGGTAAGTGCAGAAACGTAAAACGAAAGCCTACCTTGTGTCTTGTTTATTTAGCATGCCTTACTTGTCTTCGATCTTCGTCTTCAATCCTCAAGAGTACTCTTCAATCTTCAAATTTCAGATTGTAGCTCTTCAAGTCTTCAAAGGAGGGTTGGAGGCTAGTGTATAAATGTATGAGGGTGTGTATGAGTGTATATCAGGCTTAGGGTTTATGTATAGTGGCTAGGGTTTGGAGAACCTAAAGAAGCTAGGGTTTAGGGAGTGTTAGAGCTCTGTGTATCAAAAATTAGGGTTTTTAGATTGAGTTTGCGGATCCCTTTCATGCTAGAAGAGGCTCTGTATTTATAGACATGGAATAGACCTAGCGCCTGTTGTAGTGGCGCTAGGCCAAAAATGCTTCTGGCGCCACTAGGAGTGGCACCAGGCCAAATATTGGCTTGCCACCACTACTAGTGGCACCAGCCAATTAGGAAACTATTAAGGTCGGCAAGCAACGTATCTTTGACTAGATTTGGGCGCCTGTACTAGTGACTACCATGCAATTTTTAGCCTAGTTTCACTAGGAGTGACTCCGAAAAGTTCGGGAATGAGTTTGAGAGACCGGGAATGACCCGGAAGGCCGGAAAAGAGTAGGAACACTTAAACAGTGTCCTGGAGGTATTTGACTTGAAAAGTGAGGATAGGATGTGTCGGAAGGGTTGACCGGGCCTTTAGGGGTAAAACGTTCAATCGGATGAGGAAGCTGCCGGGACGGACTCGGATTGTCCCAGAAGAAGACTCGAGATTTGGAAATATTATTCAGAATGTTCCCAAAGGTTTTCGGTTTGATGCCCAGAGCTGGTGTGGTCGGAAAAGGTGACCGGCCCACCAGGGGCAAAATGGTCATTTCGTACCGGGTTTGCCAGAACTGAATCAGATTGATCTGGAAAGGAAAAAAAAAGGTTGAGAATACTATAAAAAGCATTCTCGGGAAGTTGTCGGTTTGATACCCAGAGCCGATGTGGTCGGAAAAGGAGACCGGCCCACCAAGGGCAAAACGGTCATTTTATACCGGGTTTGCTGGAATTGACTCAGAATGATCCGAAAAGGTAAAGGAAGGTTGAGAATACTATAAGAAGCAATCTCAAGAGATTACCGGTTTGATACCCAGAGTCGGTGTGGTTCCCGGGGCGTACGGATGCCTAGGGGCGAAATGGTCATCTTAACCGAAAAGTCTTGGAAAAGGCCCAAGGGGCAGTTTGGTCATTTTTCACCGAAGTGGGCTAGCAGGCACTGGTGTTGACCTGGGTTTTGAATGTTTCTGCCACTCTGACGGCGGTCGTTGTGACATAGGGGTTTGTTGGCAATTCCCTATGTCGACCTGTTTGCGAGTATTTTCGCTACTCTGACGGTTGCGATGTTTACGAATATTTCCGCTACTCTGACGGTTTGCAATCATTCCCGAGACTACCTGATCTCGGGAAGCTGCTAAAGGGACTTAGTGCCTGAGAAGTCAACTTTCTCGGAAGGTGTACCTAAACGGACATTTTTGCATTAGCGGGCTAACAGGCGCCAAAGGTGGACCGTTCTACCATCTAGGGGACTTGGGGTCTCGTCCCGGTCGACAGGTTTAAAGGGACTTACCATTTCGAAAAGGTTTTTTTTAAAAAATGTGTTGGACCGCCTCGAGGAATAAACTGTCTCGAGAGAGGGATTGGAATTGGAAAGGGGTCTTATCATCTTCGGAAAGACGTGCCTGATTTGGAAACGTCTCAAGGAATCAACTGTCTCGAAAGAGGGATTGGAAAGGGGTCTTATCGTCTTCGGAACAATGTGCCTGATTTGGAACCGTCTAGAGGAATAAACTGTCTCGAGAGAAGGGTTGGAATTGAAAAGGGGACTTACTGTATTCGGAAAGACATGCCTGCTTTGGAACTGTCTCGAGGAATCAACTGTCTCGAGAAAGGGGTTGGAATTGGAAAGGACAATGCCCCTAAGTGCATTTTGGTCATTTTGCCTCTATTTGGGCCTGGTGGGCCGCGAAGCGATGGATAGACGGGATTTGGACTTAGAGAGTTGGTTTCGATTAGAATACGTCCATATTGACTTGAGTATTAGTCTGGAGGGACCGTAGACTGCCGAGCGGTAAAAAATGGGGTGCTTACAAGTTCAAAGGGAAAAGAGTGGAGGAAGATGCGTAAACATAAATAAGAAGCCTACCTTGTGTCTTCTTTATTTTGCTTAGCTTTACGCGCTTTGCTTTGCTTGCTTCACTTCGATATTCACTTCAGCCTTCGTCTTGATCTTCAAGAGCTTCAATTTGTAGCACTTCAAGTTTTCAATGGAGGCTTTGAGGCTAGTGTATAAGTGTATGTGAGTGTATGTGAGTGTATAGGAGGCTAGGGTTTGTGTATAGAGGCTAGGGTTTAGAGAACCTAAAGGAGACTAGGGTTTAGAGAAGCTACGAGCTGTATGTATCGAAAAGTAGGCTTTTTAGACTGAGTTTGAGGACCTCTTTCACACTGGAGGAGGCTCTGTATTTATAAAGAGAGGAATAACCTGGCGCCTGTTGCAGTGGCTCCAGTCAGTTAGGAAAGTTTTAAGGTCTGCAAGCAATGTATCTTGAGAAGATTTGGACGCCTGTACTAGTGATTACCATGCAATTTTTAGCCTGGCTTCACTAGAAGTGGCTCCGGAAGGTCTGGAAAGGATTTAAGGGATCAGGAATAGCTCGGAAGGTTGGAAAGGGACATGAATCCTTAGAATAGGATCCCGGGGGGTAATAGACTTGAAAATGGATGACAAGATTCGTCAGAAGGGTTGACCGGGCCATTAAGGGCAAAACGGTCAACTGTATCAGAAAACTACCGGGATGGACTCAGAATGTCCCAGAAGAAGACTCGAGGTTTGGAAACATTATTTAGAATGTTCCCAAAGGTTACCGGTTTGATACCCAGAGCCGGTATGGTTGGAAAAGGCGACCGGCCCACCAGGGGCAAAACAGTCATTTTGCACCGGGTTTGCCGGAATTGACTCGGAAGGATCCGAAAAGATAAAGGAAGGTCGAGAACACTATAAGAAGCATTCTCGGGAGGCTACCGATTTGATACCCATAGCCAGTGTGGTCCTCCAGGTGCTCGAATGCTTAGGGGCAAAATGGTCATCTTAACCGAAAAGTCTCGGAATTGCCCCGAAACAAACTAGAAGGCACCTAAACATGCCGGATTGACTTTAAGACAATCTTGAACAGGTGGACTTACCGTTCTGAGGACTTAGGTACTTTCTCGAGAAACGTGCCAGAAAATGGCCCTAGGGGCAGTTTGGTCATTTTTCACCAAAGTGGGCTAGCAAGCACCGGTGTTAACCTAGGTTTGAGTGTTTCTACTACTCTGACAGTGGTCCCGTGATATAGGGGTTTGTCGGTAATTCCCTATATCGACCTGTTTGCGAGTATTTTCACTACTTTGACGGTTGCGATGTTTGCGAGTACTTCTGCTACTCTGATGGTTCGCGATTATTCCTGAGACTGCCTAATCTTGAGAATCTGCTAAAGGTACTTAGCGCCTGAGAAGTCAACTCTCTTGGAAGGCGTGTCAAAATAGACATTTCTGCATTGGTAGGCTAGCAGACGCCAAAGGTGGACCGTTCTACCATCTAGGGAACATGGGGTCTCGTCCCAGTCGATGGTATAAGCACCCTATTTTTGCCCGCTTGGCAATCTCCAGCCCAACTGGGCTCATTTTCACACATCACATTCATATTCGGACTCTAACACTACTTCTAAACTCCAATTTAGTTCACCGGTTGCTTCCTGGACCCGTAAGGCCCATTTGAAGCTAAATGACTATTTTGCCCTTAGGCATCCAAATGCCCCGGGAACCACACCGGCTCTGGGTATCAAACTAGTAACTTCTTGAAAATGCCTCCTATTGTATTCTCAACCTTTCTTTATCTTTTCAGATCATTCCGAGTCAGTTCTGGTAAACCCGGTGCAAAATGACCGTTTTGCCGCTATCGGGCCGGTCGCCTTTTCTGACCACACCGGCTCTGGGTATCAAACCGGTAGCCTTTAAGAACATTCTAAATAATGTTTCCAAATCTCGAGTCTTCTTCCGGGACATTCTAGGTCCATCCCGGTAGCTTTCCGGTCCAGTTGACTGTTTTGTCGCTAATGACCTAGTCAACCCTTCTAACAAATCTCATCATCATTTTTCAAGTCCTTTGTCCCTGAGACATTATTCTAAGGGTTCCTGTCCCTTTTCAGCTCTCCGGGTCATTCCCGGCCCCTTCAATTCATCCCCGGACCTTCCGGAATCACTCCTAGTGAAGCGAGGCTAAAAATTACATGGTAGTCACTAGTACAGGCGCCCAAATCTTCTAAAGATATGTTGCTTGCCGACATTAAACATTTCCTAAATGGCTGGCACCACTACTAGTGGCGCCAAGCCAAAAAATGGCATGGCGCCACTCCTAGTGACGCCAATGTAATTTTTGGCCTGGCACCACTGCAACAGGCGCCAGTGCATTCCTCTCTCTATAAATATAGAGCGTCTTCCAATGTGAAAAAAGTTTGCAAACTCAGTTTGAAAACCCTAATATTTGATATACAGAGCTCGAACACTCCCTAAACCCTAGCTTCTCTAGGTTTTCCAAACCCTAGTCACCATACACCAAACCCTACCCTCCTATACACTTATACACTAGCCTCCAACTCTCCATTGAAGACTTGGATTACTGCAACTCGAAGCTCTCGAAGACCAAGACAAAGCTCTCGAAGACTGAAGTGAAGACCGAAGAAAAAGCAAGAAAGCAAGGCGCGCAAAGTAAAGTGAAATAAACAAGACAAGGTAGGCTTTCTCTTTAAGTTTCTGCACTTCCCCCTCTCTCTTCTCTCTCCTAAACCACTTAGGTTTTCTCTATTTTAATCCCCCATCTCTTTCCCCCCCTTTCTTTGCATGCTTGAAACAAGGGGATTCCCGATCCATGTGTAGGATTGGACTAATGGAGGGTCACCGTGTCAGAGGCTTTCTTTTAGTCTAACCGGAGACCATGTGGGTTCGGCTCCCTTAATTATGTGGTGAAGCCTTAACCTTGTATGTTCACGACCCCAATTTGCACTGTGCATATCATTATCTTGCATTCTTCCAAAAATCGTTTTCAAACTTGTTTTCAAAGCTTGTTTTAAACTTGTTTTCAAAATTGCATCAAAATCTCCTTTTTCAAAACTTGTTTTCAAAATCACAATCTTAAGATGATTCTAGCCTTTCCATGGCTAGGGTTGCTTTAGGAAAGTGCTATATTTAAAGTGACCAACATGGTCCATATTTTCAACTCCTTATTGTTTTCAAAATCACTTTCTTGAAGTGGTTCTAGCCTTGTTATGGTTAGAATCGCTTTAAGAAAATGAGATGTTTTCATACTTTCCAAAAAACTCTATTTTCAAAAATCTCTCTTTCAACATGCTTTCCAAAAACTCTTCCTCCCAAAATTGTTTTCAAAAACTCTCTTTTCAATTCTTTCCCAAAATGCTCTCTTCAAAATCCACTTTCTAAAAATATCCCCTAGGTTTTCTTATTAGAAAACACTCCCTAAATCTCTTTCCTAAAAACTTTTTCCAACAATCTCCTTCTAAAAATCTTTCTAAAAACTCTCTATTCAAAACTCACCTTCTAGAAATTCCTTCTTAGGATTTCCTTCTCAAAACCTTATTTCCAAAAACTCACTTTCCAAAAACTCTTTCCTTGGTGCCCCAGTCAAACCCTAGAACCCATAATTAGGAAACCCTAATTTTTTTTCCAAAAACGTGATTTTCAACCTTGCCCCAAACCTAGGTTTCCAAAACCTCCCTTTCTACGTCAAAATCATAAGTTTCCAAAAAACCTCTTTTCTATCTCAAAACTATAGTCTTCCAAATCTAGGGTTTCTAAAACTTCCTCTTCCAAATCCTTGTTAAATCAAATCTTTGCTTTAGGAAACCAAATCCAATCTCCCCGTTTAGGAAACTAGATCCAATCATCCGTTTTTGGAAACAAAATCAAACCTTCTCTTTTAGAAAAAAAATCCAATCCCTTGTTTTAAGAAATAGGAATCTTAACCCTTCCTAGTCTAAATCTTCCTAATTCAAATTCTTTATAATCTTTTACTTTCCTAAATCTTAAGTTTCCAAAACTAGAACATAAAAATCTTTCCTAAATTTTAAAACTCAACTTCCACATCTTTCCTAATTCAACCCTTTCCTAATTCTATCCATTTCCAAATCTTAACTTTCCAAATCTAGGTTTTCCAATCTTTCCTAAATTCAAACCTTTCCTAATCTCAAGATTTTCTAAAACTCAAACTCTAAAACTTTCTAAATCTTAAACTTTCTAAATTTCAAATCTTTCCAAATTCAAAGTTTTTTAAATTCAAAACTTTCTTAAGTTAAATCTTTCTAAACTTCCAAACTTTTTAAATTCTAAATTTTCCTAAAACTTCAAATCTTTCCAAATCTAAAACTTTCTAAACTCGAACTTTCTTATTTTCGAAACTTCCTTATTTTTAAAACCTTTCCTATTTCAAAACCTTTCTTAAAATGAAATTTTCTTAATTCAAAACTTTCCTAAGTTGAAACTTTCTTAATTCAAAACTTTCCTAAGTTGAAACTTTTCTAAACCAAAACTTTCCTAAAATGAAACTTTCTTAAAATAAAACTTTCCTAATTTGAATCCTTCCTAAATCCGATCTTTCCTAGTTGTCCAAACCCTTCCAAGTCGAGTCAAATCTTTCTTCAACCTCTAGTCTTTCCTAAGTCCAGGTTTCTTAAATCTCCATCTTTCTAAAACAAGTCTAAATCTTTCTTCCACGTTCTATTTTTCCAAATCAAAAGCCAACCCTTTCAATTCCAAAATTCTAAATTCCAATCTTCAATATTTTATTCTAAATTCAAATCAAATCCTTTTTCTAAACAAAATCTCTTTCTTCCAATCCAACCTTTTATCTTCTATCGGACTCTTGTCCGAACTATGACTGACCTGATTCCTCCAAAAGGATACGTAGGCAACCCTCATGGGTGTGGTCACAAATTTTTTTCAAATTTCTAATTCCGCAACATTTTTCAAATTCCAATTCTGCAACTTCTTTCAAATCTCCAATTCTACAATCTTCTTCAAGTTTTCAATTCTGTGTTCTATTTTCAATTTTCAATTTTCAATTCCAAAAATCTATTTTCAAATCTCAATTTCCAAATTTTAAAACTTTCTAATTTCAAATCTATCTTTTCAAATCTTTTCTGAAATCAAATCAATTTCTTTTTAAAATCTATTTTCAAATCAAACCTTTCTCTTGCATCTGCATATCATGCATCATGTCTTTTTAAACATTCTTTTTCAAAGTGGATAAGATTGAACAATAGTTAGTTGAAGACTCTCATATGTGAATCTAGGGTAGATTGACATGTAGTTACCGAAAGGGCGGGGTAGGATGATGGCTTAGTGCATCTTCCCTACACGTAACCAACCTCCGAACTTAGATCGCTATTTTCGAAAGACCAAAAGGAGTTATTTTTTTAAAAAGGGCTTAATATTTTCTAAAGGTTGCCAAACAACTTGTTTTTCCTAAAAACCCTCTTTTGAGGAGATATTTTCAAAATCGTTTTCCAAAACCCTAAGTGTAATTTTCGAATTATGTTTAGTTTTTAGGTGACCTAACTCACCTTAATCAAGTTAAATGGTGACTCCGAATCTTTTTCCAAAAGCCCTTTATTCAAATCAATTTTCGATTCAAATATAGTCGCACTTATTCTTCTAGGAGGGTGAGTTCTAATGAGAGAGTACATTATTTTTTCCGCTTGTGTGTGTATTTCTCGAGTGCAAAAAATTTAGGCACGACTAACGGGTTTGAAGGGACTTACCGTTTCGAAGAGACTTTCTTCGAAAAACGTGCCGGACAAGATAGACTTACCGTCTCGAGGAATCAAATTTCTTGAGAGAGGGATTGGAATTGGAATTGGACTTGAAAAAGGGGACTTACCTTCTTTAGGAAGACGTGCCTGTTGGAATTGAAAAGGGGACTTTCCGTCTTTGGAAAGACGTGCCTAATTTGGAATTAGACCGAACAATACCCCCAAGGGCATTTTGGTCATTTTACCTCTATTTGGGCCTAGCAGGTCTGCGAAGCGATGGATAGATAGGATTAGATTTGAAAAGTTGATTTGACTCAAAATATGTCCACATTGACTTGAATACAAGTCTGGACGGACTGTAGACTGCCAAGCAGTAAAAAATGGGGTGCTTACAATGGGTTTATTCTTTTTTATCATAATACCCACTTAACATTAATATGTTCGGTAGGGATTTTATATGGTCATTAACTTATTATTAATAGACCGTATTATTGCAATTGCATTTTATTAATTGTATTCCTTTAAATTTTTATGTCAAAAGCCATCCAGAAGTAATGGACTTTGAAAATAAAATTAATTTCTGTAAAATGCTTATTAATGCAAGCAAATAATTTATTTAATTATTGTTGCTTTATAAGGTCGGCTCAGCACTTACCACTATTTTAATTTTTGTTATTTTAATTTATATTGCTACAATTATTTAACTATACTTATTATGGCCGTTGCTTATTTTTTAGCATAGAATTGTCAACAAATTTTCTATAAAAAAAAATACGAGTGCTAGAAGACTATAATTTTTCAAAAGTTTAATATTATTAAATGGACTTAAAGTTGCAAGATTATCAATAAATGCACCTAAAGTTGCAAAATTATTAGTGAATGTGCTTGGAGTTGTAAGATTATGGTTAAATGCACTTGAAGTTACAAAGCTATAATTGAGTGTACCTAGAGCTTCAATAAGTTAGAAGTGTTGATGAAGTACAATTTTTATTGTTCAAATAAGTCCATAATAAAAATGATGTGGAGAAAATCTTCCTGATGAAAATATGATAGAAAAATATATTTATCTTTTATGTCTCGAACGTGTTCCAGCAGTAGCAATATCGAGAGTGTTAATTTAGAAAAATATTCTGAAATCACATATTGTATTCTAATGGCACATCGTGTAAATATAATAAAAGATAAGGATAAATAGTTAAATAAATTAGTTACTATTCATATGTACTATTTACATTACTATTTACTATACTATTTATATGCCCCACACTATGTTGGTTTTATCTCCTATTTTCTTTTTACGTTTTCATTTGTATTATATCATCTTTCTAAGAAGAATACAATTTATAATATGTGTCCATCCCTGCAGTGATAAATGGATGGTATTGATTCGGTGTGGTGCACCGCATGAACTTGAGAGCTATGATTAGCTAGTATGCTAAACCAATTTTATATCATTCCCTGGAGTGAATGTAAATTTGATGGTCATAGACATTGTCGTAGATATGACTGTAATATAATAATCTTTGAAATTCTGGAGATACCCTGAAGGTTGTAAATGCCATTAGAAGTGGAATAATATGAGAACAAAATAAAATATAAAAGGTTTGCTAAATAAACCTCCCAAGAAACATGAAGATGTTTAATTGGTCACGTACCTATGTAGTACGATGATTAAATATTAAATAGATTTCTATGGAAGAAATTATTTCATATGAATGCATAGATAGTACTAATACTTTTATTATTTCAAAGATGAATAAGGAAGATATATGTCTAATAGACAATGTCAGAATGCACACAATTCTTTGAACGAAAAGTATTTCATAAACTTAATATTAGCTGAATTAAAACAATATCAGACATTACAAAATTGATTGAAGGCTCCAGAAAAGCTAAGCTCTAGTAGAGTTATGCTCTAAAAGAGTTAAAATAATATTGTCAAGAGTAACAAAACTTTATATTGATGATGTCTTCTATTCTATTAGAAATACAAGATATTTGCTCAGTCTGAGAAATATATTTATATTACTTCTCTTTTTCATGCTAGAAGCATATAATAGAGAAACTTGTTACTTTTCTTTTAGGTTATATTATATTGAGATCACCTGTAATGATAAACCATAAGATTTTTTCAACCCAATAGCTGAAGTGATACAGCAGAAGCATTTATGGAGTACCTGCAGTGACTGCATCGGAAGTAATACACCAGAAGTAATTTGATCCAAAAAGAATTATATATTTTGGCATGATCGTCTTAGTCATCCGGGATCAACAATGATAAGTCTAATAATTGAAATTTTCATGGACATCTGTTAAAGAATCAAAAGATTCTTTTTGTCAAACAATTATTTGTTTACTCTCGAGACTAATATATCTCTCATTTATGCACACACACACACACACACACACACACACACACATATATACAATTGTTACATCTTTATTTACTGTTAACTCTCATATTTTGTGGATAGTCCTTATGTTGAGTTAGTTTTTCCACTATAGGGGGAGATAAGATGTAACGTAAGATCAGTTAGAATGTTGTCTCATCTTGATCCTTGTATAAATTGATGTGAATATGAAATTCACACCTAAAGCATTCACCGATACAAATAAGCTAATCAAATCATATCGATACCAGTTGCTAATACTCTAGCACGTATTGATGTCTTTGTAGGACAATCTATTAATATAGTATCATATGATTTCAAAACGCTTGAAGCATAAGAGGCCTGTCAGTGCAAAGGTCAAAACTCTTAAAAAGAGAAAAACACAACAAAATGAGCAAATTGGTGTTCCTGAAGAAACCATTGTTTTTAAACTTCCTAAAGAATGAACTTTTGAAGGGAAAATTTCTGAAGAGATAGGAAATTATTTCTATAATTTCTAAAGAACTTCCAGAAGAGAAATCTCCATCATTTAAACTTTTTGAAGAATCTCTTGTAACAGAATTCCTAGAAGAGAAATCTCTTGAAGAGATATCCCCTGTAGAGGAAATGGTACCTGAAAATAATGAGGTCTTAATGAATAATAATGTGAATACAGGAAAATGATGGAATTCAAATGTTATTGTTGTTGACGACATCTTTTTATTTACAATGACTCTTGCAATTACCAGAAGTAATGAAAAGATTGGATCACAGATAGTTGAGAAATGTTGATGTTGGCATGATTGATCAAAATGAAAAGAAATTATTGAGTTAGAAGTAGAATCATCAGCATAATGTAAAGTATTCAAATTTGTAGTTCAAACACTATAAGATGTCAGATCTCTAGTCCAAAAACCAAAAGGTTAAAATATCAGACTTGTCGTCCAAACACCAGCAAATGTCAGACATGTAGTCCAAATACCAAAAAATGTAAATTATTCGTAGCAGTAATCCACCCACTTGAAGATGTAAAATTGATATGATACAAATGAGTATTTGCACAATGAGCAGATAGAATAGTGTGATATAAAACACGACTTGTATCAGAAGGTTTCTCGCAGAGACTTGGTATTGACTATGATGAGAAATTCTATACTATAATGATGCAATTACATTCATATTATTTATTAGTTTGTCAATCTCAAAAAAACTGGATATGCACCTAATGAATTTATAACAACCTATTTATATGGTGAATTAGGTAATGATATACATATGAAAATTTTAAAAAATGCTTGAAGCCTCGAAGGTTATATTCTATCAAGCTTCAAAGATATTTGTATGGGTTAAACCGATCTGGACGTAGATGGTACAATTATCCCAATAAATATCTATTGAAAAAGGATATGTGAGTAATACAATTTGTCCATTCATTTTTATTAGAATTAGAATTTATTATTATTATAATATATGTTGATACTTTTGAATATTATTAGTACTCCTAGAGAGTTTACAAAAGTCACTAGTTATTTAAAGAACAACTTTAAAATTAAATAGCTTGGGAGAACAAATTATAGTCTTTTCTTGCAGATTGAGCATTTATTAAAAAGAATTTTTATTTATCATTTGACATACACAGAAAAGATTTTATATTGATAAAACTTATCCATAGAATTCTCCAATAGTTGTCTGATTACTTGATATACAGAAAATGTCATTTTTATCCTCAGGAAGATGGTAAAGAAATTATTGGTCTTTAAGTACCATGTCATAATGCTATTGGAATTTTTATATATATTGCAAAATGTAGAGAACTTGATATTACATTTTTCGTCAATCTATTGGCAAGATATAGTTTTGCACAAATTCCAAGACAGTGGAATGGAGTAAAGCACACATTGTGTTATTGTAAGCATCCCATTTTTTCCCGCTCGGTAATCTACGGCCTTACCGAACTTTCTTGCAAAACTTCGTAGGCACATTCAAGCCCAAATCAACTTTCAAACCCTTATCCAATTAGTCAACCGCTTCTTGGGCCCGCTGGACCCAATAACCAAACTTGCCCCTTGGGCTTCCAGGCACGTCTTAAGAAAGTTCAGAATCCCTCAAGACGGTAAGTCTACCCTTCTAAAGTGTTCTTCGACAATTAGGCGTACTCAATAGGCCATCCTATCCAATTCCAGTCCTGTTCCTATCAACTCCAGTCAAAATAACCGTTTTCCCCCTGAACGCCCCAGCACAGTACGAATCCCACCAAACAGTGAAAAACTCCTCCAAAATCATCCCTGAACGACTCGGCACACTTAACACAACTCTCTGACCCTTTCCTAACCTTTCAACCAAGACCGGTCAAAAAGACCATTTTGCCCTGGCAACCCAAACGCACACCGAAACTACACCGATCCTAGAATATTGAACATCGGGTCCCATCATACACCCCTGTTTAACCTGAGGTGAACCTCACGACACTAAACATTCTCGACTCAACGTAGTCCCTTTAGAGCACCTCACAGACGCTCCGTCAAAATTGTCTTTTCTCCCGATTCCTTGGTTATAACGCACCGTCAAATGACTTGAGAAATACGTAAACCGGGGAATTCCCATAATCTCGTCCATAGGTCTTTCCATCGATACGGCTCGATCGGATAGATCGCTTCCCGAAGCCCCTCATCGCATGATTCAAAAACTGCCACTTTTAGTAACCCCTAAAGCGTATCACAAATGCTCTGCCAAGATTGATTTTTTCTCCAATTTCTTGATTATAACGCACCGTCAAATGACTTGAGAAATGCATAAAATAGGGAATTCTCAAAAGGATTCCCATAGCACTCGATCATGTGGTGCACAACCGACTACTTTTGAAACCCTGCGAAGCGTATCACAGATGCTTCGCAAAAATGTGATTTTATGCACACTTCTCGAGATGATATCTCACTTCCAAAAACTATTCAAGCTTTTTGAAAACTCAGAAGTTCACGAAAAACCTTAGGAGAATACTGTGGATGCAACCGATTTCTTTGAAACCTTCTCGATTAGCACAATTATCGAGGCAAAGTTTAAATGAACACTCCCGGCGAAAGAGCGTATGCTATATGCACCCAAATTTTGATCAGATCGACAAAACTTTGCTTACCCCTTAAGATTTAGCCAGTACAGGAAGTGCCACAACGCCTTCATTTTGTGGAACAGTACCGACGCATCTAGCATATGTGCCTTTACACAGCCACATGTGCAGCATGTGCTAGTGTCCAAAGTTTCGCCTATAAATACTGGCCTCCCTCTTTGCATATTGAAAAATCAAAAAAATGTAACGAAACTCTGCACAAACAGCTCCAGAAATCCGAAACCCTCAATATATCTCTCACTCCAAATATTTAGATTATATTCCACCTTCTTCTAGCCCATACACCTCACCTACAAGGCCTTCCATGGCATAGAAGACCTTATTCCAGCCCCTTCCAAGTCCATCTAAGATAAAGTCCAAGCATCTAATAAAGTTTGAGAGTTGTTGCGCCCCGGTTTTTGGGTCCAAGTCCTTTCGGCTCGGAGACAAAGCACGGAACTTTGTCATTAGAACTCATCCTCGTAGAAGGATAAGTGTGACTAGATTTAAACTTGAAATTGGTTTGATTAAGGGCTTTTTAGAAAAATAGGAGTCACCACCTAACTTGATTAAGGTGAGTTAGGACACCTAAAACTAAGTTTTAATCCGAAGATTAAATTTAGGGTTTTTGAAAAAGGTTTTGAAAAGCTCTCTCAAGAGAGAGTTTTTGAGAAAATAGGTTTTTTGGCAACCTTTAGAAAGTTTTAAGCCCTTTTGCAAAGTAACTCCATTTTGTTAATTAGAAAATAGAAATCTATGGTCCGGGGGTTGGTTACGTGTAGGGAAGATATCCTAAAATCATCACCTTACCTCGTCTTTTCGGTACCTACATGTCTTAAACACCCTTTTGTTCACTCATTAGAATAACCAGTTACCATTGTTCACTTAATGTCCACTTTAGAATTTTGAAAAGGGGGTTTAGTCATCACTTTTCGGATAAATAATGCATGATGTAAGTTGTGGAAGAAGTTCGAAGACATGGGAGTTTGAAAGGGTTTGAGATAAAAACTTTGAATTGATGGAAACTTTTGAAAATGGACTGGAGTTGAAATGGAAGTTATGACTGCACCATTTTAGGTTGTCTACGTATCTCATTTAACAAGATTCAGGTCATTTGCAGTTCGGGCAAGAGCCCGATAGAGAAAAGACACATTAGGGCCTTTGGAATGTTTAAAGACGCATTGAGGTCTTTAGAAAGATGACTTGAGAACTTTGATTTGAGATCGGATGTTGGAGTGTTTTTGAAATAGAACTTTGAATCTTTCGAAAGAGGGTTTTGAAGTGCTTTGTAATACTTTTGGAACAACTCAAAGGAGTTTTTGACATGCTTTGAGATAACCCAAGAGGGTGTTGAAAAATGCTTTGAAGTTTTTTTTTTGAAAACCTTGGAGGTATGATTTTAGAGCGTCGAAAAGTTTTCGAAGATGATTTTTGAAAACACCTAGGGCTTTGAAACCCTAATATGGACAACTTAGAGGGTTGTTCTTGATATATCACATTCCTTTGAAATCCCTAACCATGGAAAGGGTAGGGATTCCTTAGGGTTGTAAGTCCTTGAAGATATTTTTGGAAGTAGTTTCAGGATGGAGTATAGGAATATTTGAAGTGGTTATGGAATTGGTCTTTTGAAATCCCAAGAGAATAGAAGGTTTTGGAAAAATGAGTTATGGGAGTAGTTTTAAATAGGAAGAACCTTTAAAAGAGATTCATGAGTTAGAACCTTGAAATATACTAACCTAGGTTGGATTGGCCTAAGGTTATGGGTGACCTAAGGTTGACTAACTTAGGTTAGGTTAACCTAGGGTCAAGGTGGTTTAAAGTTAACTAACTAAGGTTAGGTTAACCTAAGGTTAAAGTGACCTACGGTTAACTAACTTAGGTTAGGTTAACCTAAGGTTGGACAACTAGGGTCAAGTTAACCTAGGGTTGGATAACTAGGGTCAAGTTAACCTAGGGTTCGATAACTAGGGTCAAGTTAACCTAGGGTTCGATAACTAGGGTCAAGTTAATCTACGGTCAGAAAACTAGGTCAAGTTAACCTAGGGTTAGATAACTAGGGTCAAATTAACCTAAGGTTTGATAACTAGAGTCAAGTTAACCTAGGGTTTGATTAGAGGATGGTTTTGGATGGTGATTTTATGCATTTTTGGAAAGAGTTTTGGAAAACAAATCATGTTATGCTAAGGAATTTGGTAGACAACCCTTTTTGAAGATCATTTCCATGAAAATTTGACTCTAGCCAAGATTATGGTTCATATGGTTGGCTTTTGAAAACCATTTCAAAGAAAGTTTTTTTGGGGCCATTATAACCTTTATCTTGATAAGAGTATGGATTTCAAAAATCAACACAATGGTGATAACCTTTGGAAAACCACTTTTAATGCAAAGATAGAGAGGATGAATCTTTAAAAACCATTTTTGAGAAAAAGATTTTGAAAACCATTTTTCAAAGTGAACTATTCTAACAAGTTAAGGTTCCTATGGCCGATGTAAAGGGAGACCACTCAAGAGAGGGTTCCATGGGGCCATTCCAACCACTAATTTTGAGAGAATAGAAACCTTAGGAATCGAAAAGTTTGAAAATCGCTTTTGTGTGACAATAAAAGAGAAGGAAACCATTCTAACAATTTAGGGCTCCTATGGCAAATATAAAGGGAGACCACTCAAGAGAGGGTTCCATGGAGGCCATTTCAACCACTAAACTTGAGAGAATAGAAACCTTAAAAATTAAGGAGTTTGAAAACCATTTTCATGCAAGTGGGAAAACAAAGATGCAAAAGTATGAGTTAGGGGGTAGTGGGGGTTTTTTCTAAGGCATGACTTCTTAGAATCTCATCCTAAGCTTCAAGGGAACTCTTAGAACTATTTTGAAAGCAATGTTGAGCTTGAAAATGGCATGGAAATAAGAATAGTGCAACTTTTGTAAAACATAGTCATAAACATGAAAATGAGGCCAAGCACACAAGACATGAACAAGATAGCAATATGCAAGGGGGTCATGAATACATAAAGGGCTTTAGGCTACACCACATAATCAAGGGGCTCCAAGGCCACACCATCTTAAAGTAGGCTAGTGAGAGATCCCCCTACATGGTGCCTCCCACTAGCTTTCCTCTAGGCATGAACTAAGAGCCCTCTTGGCACAAGCATGTGAGAAAGGGGGTTAAAGATGGGGATTAAAATAGAGAATAGCCTAAGTAGGCTAGGAGAGAGAAGAGAAGAGTGGGGGAAGAAAAAAATGTAAAAGAAATACCACATTTAGCCTTCAACACACTTGTCATCTTCTATGGATGCCTTGACTTGAACTTGGATGGCTTTAAGTAGGCTTGAGGGGCTAGAAGGAGGGGTTTAATGGTGTACAGGGCTATGTAGGTGAAGTGTATGGGCTAGAGGGAGGTGGAATCTAGCCTAAGTGTTGGAGGAGTGGAATGTATATAGAAATTTGAGGTTTTTGAGTAGTTTCAGCAGAGCTTCGCATTAATTTTTGGTCTTGGAATATGCAAAGGGGGGTGTTGGTATTTATAGGCAATCTGGAATAGGCCTGGCACATGTACTATATGTGCCTGGCCAAAATTAGCCCTAGTGTACGTAGCACAAGCGCCAGTACTGTTCCATTGCCACCATGCCACATCGCACCTAGTGTACTAGTTAAATCCTGACGGTTGATCGAACTTTGGTCGATTTGATCAAAATCTGGGTGCATGTAGCATACGCTCCATTGTCGAGAGAGTTCGTTTAAACTTTGCCTCGATAATTAAGCCAATTATGAAGGTTTCGGGAGAATCGGTTGCATCCACGGTGTTCCCCTAGGGTTTCTCATGAACTTTCGTGTTTTCAAGACGTTGGAATGGTGTTCGGGGGTGTGGGATATCGTCTCGGGAGATGTGCATAAAATGGCATCTCTACGGAGCGTCTGTGATACGCTTCGCAGGGGTTCGAAAGTAGCTGTTTTCGTGTTGCATGATCAAGGCCTTTGGGAAGGGATCTCTTCGATCGGACCGTACCGATGGAAAGTACTTTGAAAATACTTTCAGAAATTCCTTGATTTACGCATTTGTCAAGTCGTTTGACAGTGTGTTGCAATCAGGGAATTAGGAGAAAAGTCAATCTAGGCGAAGCATCTGTGAGATGCTCCAAAGGTTGTTGAAAGTTATAGTTTTCGAGCTATACGATGAAGGGCTTTGGGGAGCGATCTATCTGATGGAGCCGTATCGATGGAATGACCTATGGACGAGCTTTTGGGAATTCCCTAGTTTACGCATTTCTCAAGTCGTTTGACGATGCGTTATAACCAGGGAAACGGGAGAAATAGGAATTTAGGTGGAGCGTTTGTAAGACACTCCGGGAAAGTTTTATCGAGTCATGGGTGTTTAGTATTGTGAGGCCTTCCTTAGGTTAAACAGGGGTGCACGACGAGATTGTCGTTCAGTAGCATAGGACCGGTGTTGTTTTTAGGGCATGTTCGGGTTATCAGGGGCAAAACAGTCATTTTAGCTGGTTTTTGCTAAAAATGATCAAGAATGGATTAGAATGTCATGTTAAGCGTGCTGGGTCATTCAGGGATGTTTTTAGAGTAGTCTTTTACCGTTCGGTGGGGTTTGTGCAGTGTTGGGGCGTTCAGGGGCAAAATGGTCATTTTGACTGGAGTTAGCCGGAATGGAATCGAAATTGGACTAGGTAGGCGTGGAGTACGCCTAACTGGTTAGTAACACTTTGGATAGGTGGACTTACCGCTTTGAGGGATTTTGAACTTTCTCAAAACGTGCCTGGAGGCCCAAGGGGCAGGTTTGGTTATTAGGCCTTTATTGGGCCCAACGGGCCCGAGAAGCAGTTGACTGATTGGATAGGGGTTTGAAAGTTGATTTGGGCTCAAATGTGCTTACGGAGTTTTGAAAGGGAGTTCGGTCAGGCCGGAGATTGCTGAGCGGGCAAAAATGGGGTACTTACAAGAGTGTTTGAAGACAAAAGGTGGTATTTCCTTTTATATTTTTTTCTCCCCCCACTCCTCTTTTTTGCCTCCTAGCCTACTTAGGCTATTCTCTATTTTAATCTCCATCTTGTATCCCCCCCCCCCCCCCCCAATTCGTGCATGCTTGAGACAAGAGAGCTCCTAGTTTATGCTTAGAGGAAAGCTAGTGAGAGCCACCGTGTAGGGGGATCTCTCATTAGTCTACTTTAAGATGGTATGTCCTTGGAGCACCTTGATTTTGTTGTGTAGCCTCTAGGCTTGTATGATTTTATGATCCTCTTTGCATATGACTATCTTGCTCATGTTTTGTATGCTTGGCTTTATTTTCATATTTATAACCATGTTTTTCAAAACTTACACTATCCCCATTTCCATGCCATTTTCAAGCTGCTTATTTCAATGTTCTTTTCAAAGTGGTTCTAAGAGTTGTCTGTTGAAGTTTAGGATGAAATCGTAAGTAATCATGCCCTAGAAAAGCCCTCCATTAATCTCTAACTCATATTCTTGCATCCTTGTATTTCTACTTGCATAAAAATGATTTTCAAACTTATCGATTTCAAAGGTTTCTATTCTCATAAGTCTAGTGGTTGGAATGGCCCTATGGAACACTTTTTTGAGTGGTTTCCCTTATTATTGTCCATAAGAACCCTAGCTTATTAGAATGGTTCCCTTCTCTTTTTATTCTTGAATAAAAATTATTTTTAAATGCTTCGATTTCAAAGGTTTCTATTCTCACAAGTTTAGTGGATCGAATGGCCTTATGAAACTCTCTCTTGAGTGGTCTCCATATAATGGTCCTAAGAGAAACCTCATTCGGAATGGGTTTCAAACATCAACCATATGAACCATATACTTGACTAGAGTCAATTTTTATGGAAATGATCTTCAAAAAGTTTGTTTACAAAAGTCCTTTGCATAACATGATTTGTTTTCCCAAAACCCTTTTTAAAAGTGCATAAAAACACCATTTCAAAACTGCCCTTCAACCCTAAGTTAACTTGACCCTTAGTCAGCCAAACCTTAGGTTAAACTAACCCAAATTAGTTAATCTTTGGTCACCTTAACCTTAGATTAACCTAACCTTAGTTAGTTAACCATAGGTCATTTTAATCCTAGGTTAACCTAACCTTAGTTAGTTAACCCTAAGTCATCTTAACCCTAGGTTAACCTAACCTTAGTTAACCCTAGGCTAACCAAACCCTAGGTTAACCTAACCCAAGTTAGTTAACCTTATATCCCCTTAACCGTAAGTTAATATAACCCTAGTTAGCCAACCTTAGGATAACCTAACCTTAGTTAGTTAACCCTAGGTTGCCTTAACCCTAGGTTAACCTAACCCGAGTTAGTTAACCTTAGGTCAACCCAACTTAGGTTAGTAAGCTTTAAGGTTCCAATTCAAAGACCCCTTTCGAATAATCTTTCAACCTAAAAACTATCTTCATAACACACTGTCCCAAAAACATCCTAGTCTCATGAGATTGCAAAATCGACTCCAAAACCTTTTCAAATATTCCCACGTTCTACCTTCACAATGTTTCCAAGAGGTTCTCTTAAATTTGTCTCAACTAAAGTAGCTAAACACTCAACATTTTCCCAAAAACTAGTTTCAAAATGTTTCCAAAAATCACAACCTTAAAGTCTCCCTAACACTTTATGGTTAGGGATTCCAAGGGAAGGTGATATATTAAGTACAACCTCCAAGGTTGTCCATATTAGGGTTCGAAAGCGCTAGGTGTTTTCAAAAACCACTTTCAAAAGCTTTTCGAAAACAAGTTTATTAAAACACTTCAAAACCCTATCTCTAAGGTTTTCAAAACAAGACTTCAAAACATTTTTAAAGCTCTCTTGAGTTATTTCAAAGCACTTCCAAAACTCCATCGAGTTGTTCCAAAAACATTTCAAAACCCTATTTTAAGAGCATTTTTCAAAAACCATCAAGTTCTATTCCAAAAATATTCTAACATCCGATTTCAAATCAAAATTCTCAAATCATTTTTCCAAAGACCACAAAGTGTCCTCAAACCGTTCCAAAGACTTCAAAGCGTCTTCAAACATTCCAAAGGCCATAATGTGCCAACTTTCCATTGGGCTCTTACCCGAACTACGAATGACCTGATTCTCGCCAAATGAGATACGTAGGCAACCTAAAATGGTGCGGTCATAACTCTTATTCCAACTCAAGTCCTTTTTCAAAACTCTCTATCAATTCAAGATCATTGTTTCAAAATCCTTCAAAGCTTCCATGTTTTCAAACATTTTTTCTCAAACTTGCATCATGTATCATTCATCCAAAAAGTGATGACTAAACTCCATTTTTCAAAACTCTAAAGTGGATATTAAGTGGATAATGGTAACCGATTATTCTAGTGAGTGAACAAAAGGTGATTAGACATGTACGTATCGAAAGGATAGGGTGGGGTGATGATCTTAGGATATCTTCCATACACGTAACCAACCCTCAGACCATAGATTCATGTTTTCGAATGACCAAAATGGAGTTATTTTCAAAAGGGGCTTAAAACTTTCTTAAGGTTGCTGAACAACCTATTTTCTTAAAAATGCTCTCTTGAGAAAGTTTTTCAAAACCTTATTCAAAAACCCTAAGTTTAATCTTCGGATTATACTTAGTTTTAAGTGCCCTAACTCACCTTAATCAAGTTAGGTAGTGACTCCTATTTTTCTAGAAAAACCCTTCATTAAATCAATTTCAAGTTTAAACCTAGTCGCACTTGTCTTTCTAGGAGGATGAGTTCTAATGAAAGAGTTCAGTGCTTTTTCCTGAGCCAAAAGGACTCGGTTAAAAACCAGGGCACGACAGTTTTCTTCGGCGAACAACAAACATAGGCTTATTCTATGCAGATGAGTCACTATCAGAGTTAGTTGGCTATGCAGATGCAGGCTATATTTCTTATCCATATAAAACTCTGTCACACGGTGTATTTATTTGCTGATGATAAGACTGTTATATCTTGCCTATCTGCAAAACAAATATGAATGACAACTTCTTCAAATCACTTTTTCGAAGTACTCATAAAGCAAGTCAAGAAGTACATTGGGTTGAGTTCTATGATCCAACATATTCAAAAAAGTTGTTGATTATCTTTGATCAAAAGATACCTCAACGATATTATATGAAGATAATAATTGTACAGATTAAGGGAGGCTACATCAAAGGTGACGGAACTAAGCATATTTCGTCAAAATTCTTTTATATGCATAAGCTCCATAAGAGCAGTAATATTGGTGTCCAATAGACATTTTCAAGTAATAATTTGGTGAACTTAGTTACTAAAACACTATCAACTATGAAGTTCGAGAAACTATCAAATTTATACCAGAAGTATGAATAAGGACGAGTTACATACTGTATTCTTTTTCCTTCGCCAACTATTTTTCTCACAGGATTTTCCTTGGCAAGGTTTTAACGAGACATTTTTAATGCACCCACAATATTTTATGCTACACAAAATATTGTACTTTTTTTCCATCGCTAAGATTTTTTTCCATTGGGTTTTTTCGAGCAAGGTTTTAATGAGACATTATAAGCACCCCATTTTTGCTAGCTCGACAGTCTCTAGTCCGTCCAAAGTTATATTCAAGTCAATACGGATCCAATCTAGTTCAAACCATTTTTTCAGATATAATCCAGTCAATCAATGGCTTCGGGGGCCCGTCCGGCCCAAATAGAGGTAAAATGATCAAAATGCCCTTTTGGCATTATCTGGTCCAATTTTAGTGGGCACGTCTTCTCAAATATGGTAAGTCCCCTTTTCAATCTCAATCCCAGTTCAAATCCAATTCCAACTCAAATTAAGTCCAGCACGCGCTTTCGAAAAGTTCATCCCTCAAGCGATAAGACCATCCAGTCCAACACGTTTTCTGAGAAAATTCTTGGAAACGGTAAGTCCCTTCAAACTCGTCTACCGGGACGAGACCGCAAGTCCCCGAGATGGTACAACGGTCCACCTTTGGTGCCTGTTAGCCTACCAATGTAGAATGTCTGTTATCGGCACGCCTTTCGAGAAAGTTGATTCCTTAAGTGATAAGTCCACTTAGCAGCTTCCAGAGATTAAGCAGTCTCTGAAATGATCGCAACTCGTTAGAGTAATGAAAATACTCGTAAACTTCACAACCGTTAGAGTGGCAGAAACACTCGTAAACAGGTCGACATTGGGAATTGCCAACAAACCCCCTATGTCACAGGACTAAACTCGCCTCTTGGCCGTGACACGTTTACCAAAGGACGGGATACCTTTGGAAATCAACTCGTCACAGATCTTTAAAGTAACAGAAACACTCAAAACCCAGGTCAATACCAGTGCTTGCTAGCCCACTCCGGTGAAAAATAACGAAAATGCCCCTAGGGCCATTTTGGCACATTTCTCGAAAAAGTACCTAAGTCCTCAAAATGGTAGGTCCATCCTTCTAAGATTGTCCTAAAGACAATCCAACATGATTAGATGTCTTTTAGTCAATTTCGAGCCAATTTCGAGACCCTCCGGTCAAAATAACCATTTTACCCCTAAGCATCCGAGCGCCCCGAGAACCACACCGGCTCTCGGTATCAAACCGGTAACCTCTCGGGGATGCTTTTGATAGTACCCCTAGCATTCCGATGCATTTCTGGATCATTCCAAGTTAGTTCTGGCAAACCTAGTGCAAAATGACCGTTTTACCCCTGGTGGGCCGGCTGCCTTTTCTAACCTCAGTGGCTCTGGATATCAAACAGGTAACATCCTGGAGCATTCTAGCTAATATTTCCAAGCCTTAAGCCTTCTTCCGGGACATTCCAAGTCCATCTCGGTAGCCTTTCGGCTCAATTGATTGTTTTGCCCCTAATGGCCCGGTCAACCCTTACAATAAATCTTGACATTATTTTTCATGTCTATTACCCCAGAGACACTATTCTAAGGGTTCATATCCCTTTTTGACCCTCCAGGCCATTCCCGGCCCTTTAAATCGTTCACGGACCTTCCAAAGTCACTCTTAGTGAAGCCAAGCTAAAAATTGCTTGATAGTCACTAGTACAGGTGCCCAAATCTTTGAAAGATACGTTGCTTGCCGACTTTAAAAGTTTCCTCAGTGGTTGGCGCCACTAGTAGTGGCGCCAGTGTAAAGTTTGGCCTAGCGCCACTGCAGTAGGTGCCAGTTCAGTCTTCTGTCTATAAATACAGAGCCTCCTGCAGCGTAAAAAGAGTCCGCAAACTCAGTCCAAAAACTCTTCTCTTCGATATACAGAACTCGAAACCACTCCAAGCCCTAGCTCTCTTTAGGTTCTCCAAACCCTAGCCCCCATACACTAAACCCTAGCATACATATGCTCATATACATTCATATACTAGCCTCTGAAGCCTCTATTGAAAACTTGAAGTGCTGCAACTCAGAAGCTCCTAAAGACCAAAGTAAGCTCTCGAAGACCAAAGCAAAACAAAGAAGACACAAGGTAGGCTTCCTATTTATGTTTACACAATTTTTCCCTCTCTCTTCTCTCTCCTAACCCACTTGGGTTTTCTTCTATTTTAATCCTTATCTTCTACCCTCTTTTCTTGCATGCTTGAAACAAAGAACTTCCCAGTTCATGTGTAGGATTAGACTATTGAAAGTCAGTGTGTCAAGGGCTTTCTCTTAGTATAACCAGAGACCACGTGGGTTCAGCGCCCTTGATTATATGGTAAAGCCTTTAATCTTATATGTTCACGACCCCAACTTGCATTGTGCATATCATGATCATGCATCTCTCGAAAACTTGTTTTCAAACTCGTTTTCAAAACTTGCAACGAAAATCATTTTCAAAACTTGCATTAAATCTTCTTTTTCCAAACTTATTTTCAAAATCACAATTCTAGGGTGATTATAGCCTTTCCATGGTTAGGGTTGCTTTAGGAAAGTGTTACATTTAAAGTGACTTTCATGGTCCATATTTTCAAATCTTTATTGCTTTCAAAACCATAATCTTAGAATGGTTCTAATCCTTTCATGGTTAGAATCGTTTTAGGAAAGTGGGATATTTTTAGAGAATTGTAAAAGTCCACATTCAAATCCCTTTTCAAATTATTTTTCAAACTTATCTTCCAAAACTTCCTTTTTAAATCCTCTCCAAAATCTCTTTTCAAATATACTCTCTAAAATCTCTTCTCCAATATACTTTCTAAAAACACTTTCCAGTCTCCTTTCTAAAATTACTTTCTAAAAGTTCCCTTCAAAAAACTTACTTTCCTAAAAACTATTTTCAAATTCCTTCCCACAAGCTCTCTTGAAAAATTCAATTTCTAAAAACTCGCTTCAAGTTTTCTTCCTAGAAACTCACTTCAAAATATCTACTTTCCAAAATCTCTTTTTCTTGAAGCCCAAGTCAATCCCTAGAGCCAATGTTTAGGAAACCCTAATTTTTACTTTCCTTTTTTGCTTCAAATCATAGATTTCCAAAATTCTATTTCTTACATCAAACTCTTAGGTTTCTTAAACTTCTTTTTCAATGTCAAATCATATTTTCTAAATCCAAGTTTTCCAAATCTCATCCTTTCCAATTCCATGTCAAATTTAGTTCTCCAACTTAGGAAACCAAATCAAATCTTCTATTTTTTGAAACAAAATCAAATCATCACTTTTTAGAAATAAAATCCAATCTTTTATTTTAGGAAATAGAAATCAAGTCTTTCCTAATCCAAATATTTCTTAATTCCAATCCTTCCTAATCTCATACCTTCCTAAATCTTAAGTTTCTAAAACTTAAACTTTCAAATTTTTCCTTAAACTTTAAGCTTCTTAATCTTTCTAAACCCAAACTTTTCCTAATTTTAAAACTTTTCAAATTCCAAACCTTTCTCAAACCTAATCAAATCTTTCCTAACAAGGAAACTTTCCAAATTTGAAACTTTCTTAAGTTGAAACTTTCTAAATTCAAAACTTTTCTAAAATGGAACTTTCCTATTTTGAAACTTTCCTAATTTCAAGATTTTCTAAATTCAATCTTTCCTAGACTCTAACTCTCCATGTTTTCTAAATCAAACTTTCTAATCAAATCTTTCTTAATCTTAAATCCTTCCTAAATCATGTTTTCCTAAGTCTAGGTTTTTCAAAACCAAACTTTTCAAATTCAAGCTTCTTAAGTTCAAGTCAAATTCAATTCAATTACATGCTTCAACCCTACGTTACCCTAAGTCCTAAGATGTCTAACTCTTAGCTCGACCCTAATCCTAAAGTTTGGAAGCTTCCAACTCTTCTCCAAAAATTCTTTTCTAAACCAAGATGGTTTTTCAAACTTCAATTCAAGTCAAAATGTCTTTAAATCTCAATCTTTCCAAATCAAGTCCAAGTTCTTCTTCCAAGTTCTATCTTTCTAAATCAAAATCAACGTCAAATCCTCAAGTTCTATTTTAAATCAAAGTTTAATTTTCAATCTTCAAATCCAAGTTCCAAATCAAACTCTTTTCAAATCAAATTTTGTATCGAACTCTTATCCGAACTACGACTGACCTGATTCCCAAGAAGGGATACGTAGGCAACTCTCATGGGTGCGGTCACAACCTTTTTCAAGCTTCCACTTTTACAACTTTTTTCAAGTTTCTAATTCCATAACAATTTTCAAATTTTCAATTCCAAAAATCTATTCAAATCCCTTTTTCCAATTTTAGATCCAGTCTTCTTTTTAAATCTATTTCAAATCAAATCAAGTTCTTTTTAAATCTATTGTCAAAATCAAAGTTTTTTCTTGCACTTGCATTATCATGCATCATGTCAACTTTGTTTTTCAAATCAAGTGGATATAATTGGACATTTATTAATCAAAGACTCTAATGAGTGAACTTAGGGTGAATAGACATGTAGGTACCGCAAGGGCGGGGTAGGGTGATGGCTTAGTGTGTCTTCCCTTCAGATAATCAACCTCCAAACCTAGATCACTGTTTTCAAAGACGAAATGAAGTTATTTTCAAGAAATGGCTTAAATTTTTTCAAAGGTTGCCAAACAACCTTTTTTCTTAAAAACCCTCTCTTGAAGAAATTTTTAAAATTGTTTTCAAAAACCCAAAGTGTAATCTTCGGATTGTGCTGAGTTTTAGGTGACCTAACTCACCTTAATCAAGTTAGGTGGCAACTCCAAATGTTTTTCAAAAACCCTTAATCAAAATAAATTTTCAAATTCAAACCTAATCGCACTTGTCCTTCTAGGAGGATGAGTTCTAACGAAAGAGCACTGTGTTTTTCTCACTTGTCTTTTTTTAGTGCGAAAAATCAGGGCGCAACAAGCATATGTTTGTAGAAGGTCATCCAAGGGGGAGTGTTGTGAAAAGTTGTAATGGATGACTTTGACAATGAAAACTCATTGTCAACATGCCATCGGTCCTTACGCGGTATTCACACAGTGTTTCTTATCTATAAATAGATAATGAATGGCAAAGCAAAGCGCAAGCAAAAGAAGAGAGAGAAAACAAAAGAAGAAGAAGAAGAAGAAGAAGAAGAAGAGAGAAAACAAAGAGAGAGAAAGCAGAGAAAAGAGAAAAGGAAGATGAGAGAAAGAATAGAGAAGAGAGACAGAGCAAAGACTCTGAACAAATATTAAGAGATACAGTTGTATTTATTTTTCTTCTATAATATAATGAAGCATTAGGTGATCTAGAATATCAAACCCTAATAGTTTCAGAAGAGCTCATATGATAAATATTTGACAGTTCCTGAAGAACTATTCATTATACTCTGTATTGAGTTATTTTATCAGCTTTATATTCTTTCAATTATATAATAATTTTCACAGCATTTGTGTATTTTTCAATCTTTCCTTTTATAGGTGGAGCCTTCACACCCAGCTCCTCTTAAGTGAGCGCCACTTTTGAGTTATAGAAGAATATATAAAAACTATATAAAAAAAAAATAAGAGTTTGATCTCTATCATAGTTATCAATCTTGTACCGTATCGGTCAGTACTTGGCAGTACTTATCGTATTAGGCATAAAACAGTACAAATGAAGGTGAGTTTCGTACTAGGTGATACCGGGTTGTACCAACCAATATCGGATTTACTGGTTGGTACCAGATTTTGTATAATTTATTTTAAATAATTTAATTTTATTATATTTTGATGATAAATGTCTATTAGAACTTATGTTGGACATATACTAGATAATAATATATCTTTTAAGTATTTTTAAATATATATTTAGGTTAAATAACATGTTTATGTTATGTTAAAATGATTTAAAGTTGAATAATATTTATTAGGAGTAATGTTAAATTTTATAAGTGAATATTTTATAAATAAATATATATATTTTAAGTATATAATATTTATAACGATAAATTCGAGACGTTATCCGATATTACACTGGTACCTATACATATTGTACCAATAGCAAAAATAATATACTAACAGGTATGATATTAATAACTATGATACCCATACATAATATATATATCTTTTTTTTTAATTATCAAATTAATGGATCAAAAGTTTACTTTGCACGAGTAAGTCCGTCTAAAGCGTCTTGCCTTGGATGTGTTTCTTGTCATCAATAAGAACAAGATACACATATTCTATGTAATAATGTATGGAGAGGGATTGTATCCACCACCTGGGTGCACTACCCAACCCCACCAACAAAGAAGAAAAAGGGTGCCAACCATAGACATTTCATCAGTGACAATTCATAAAAAAAGTGATCGCCATCAGTAGCATATGGGTTGGATTTCGAACCATAGACCATGGTCTAGTCCCTCTTGGATCAGCTCTAGGTACAATGCCAACCCAATAAGAATGGAGTTGACATTGAAAGTCAATTTCACCCAGCTTATGACTTATCCAATCCACCACATTCCCGTTTACGGTTTCGGTTTCTGTTTTTATTTTTTCAAATTCGTCAAAAACGCATTTGGTGAATTGGTTCTAGAAACTGTTTCAGTTAAAACCGTATTTGGTAAACTGATTTTGAAATTTGTTTTCAAAATTTTTTCAAAAAACACCACAGTTTGAGAAACCATTAAAAATGTATTTTCTGAATTCACAGAATCGTTTTCTTACGAAAAAAGAAAATGATATGAAACTAATCATATTTTTTGATGGTCCTATTTTATTTCTAAGAACATGAAAAACGAGATCTCCAATTTTTTTTATTTCCAAGAATACAAAAAACAAAAACGAAAACAGACTACGACCAAACATGGAGCACATCTTGCTCAAAATCTCAGTTAGGTTACAGTGTGATATCAAACTAACCTAGCAAACAGACACTATGAGCACCAAACCATCTTCTTAAGAATTTACCTCAGCCTCAGGCCGGCCTGGAGTCCCCTATGGGACTGATCATTATGCGCAAATTTTAAAACTTAACATTCATGGATATCGGCTGCAACAAAGTTAACACTGTCTCATAGGGTACCAAAAGCTTTATGTTAAATTCGAAAAATAGGTGTCTTGAGAACTCGAAAATGGGGACAGACCAACAATAAAGACAAGTCTAGGAATGCTGTTTATGAGGCATGGCTATCTATAAAACGTCTAATTTAAATGTGCCCCATGTTGGGCCATTCCCCCAAAAAGTGAAGAATAAAAAGAAATGGAAAATGTTATATATGAATCAATTTCTAACACATCTTCTTACCCGCAAAGTACAGAGTGAATGAGTCTCATATGCATTTATTAATATGAGTCTCATTGCATTGTGTCTTGTAGGTGAGAAAATGGATTGAAAAATTAAATTATATGTAGTATTACTCATACGAAAAAGAGTAAACAATTATTTTGCCTCTCCAACTTTGTCTCAGATTATAATGACATTCCTCTACTTTGATTTCTTTTATTTAAGCCCTCCAACTTTTAAAAACAAGTCAATGTGGTCTGAATCGCTTCCAAAGATGTTCGAAAATTGAACCCCCACAAGAGAACGGGTGTCGCGATTGAAGTATAAAATTCAGTGAGTACTGAAGTCGATTTCCTTGAGGACCAAGCCAAATATAGACTACCAACACTTAGAAAACATTAACCTAACTTGCATTGAATTGCAACTAAGTAAAAGAGACCGAAAATATGATTGATGTTGGAAGAGAGGTTGTTTAACTACTAATGCAAAGCAATTGAAAACAATTGACAACTAAACAAGTAATTAAAATATAAATTTAGAGACAATTAAAAGGGGCTTGAATACAATTGATCTAATGAACTAAGTCCAACAAGAGTTTCAATAGAGAATTTGATAACTCAAATCAAGGATCACTATGTGGATCCTCAATTTTGAGGATTTAGACTATAAAACTTTGGATTCATACTTAATTGATAGTAGAATTGTTATCCATTAATATAATCATAGAAACAAACCTTGGATTTGTGCAACCCTTAGACCAATTACAGAATTGTGCATAAGAGTTACCGAATTGTGTTATGAATCTAAGTTTTCTTATAGATCCAAATTCAGTTAAGATGAATTAGAGAAATCATAAGATAGATCATTGAAATCTAATTACTTCCATTAAAATTCTTAAAGATCCTTGGTGTATCTTCACAATTACATCGAAGTAGTTGATTAGCTACTTGATTCCATAATAATATACTTGAAGAAATGTAGATCTAACATTGATTGAAGGAAATTGAAGTGTTTGGTTACAAAGAAAGTAAAGAAAAGTGTAAGAAAGTAAAGGAAAATTACAAGTTATATCTCTACACTACTCCTAATTACAATATATCTCAACTATCTACGTACAAAAAAGAGAGATAGCCACAAAAAAATGCCTAACATAGCTTTTAATACATTGGATAAAAATAGGGATCCATCAGGCAAGCGCTAACTGATCACTCGGTCGAGCACTCGGCTAACACTCCTGATTCACTCAGTGAAATCAACTGTCTGAAGTTAGCGCTCAGTGAGTTAGGTGATCGCTCGGACGAGCGCTCAGTGAGTTGGGTGATCGCTTGGACAAGCGCTCAGTGAGTTAGGCGATCGCTCGGCCGAGAGCTCGGTGATCGCTTGGTGATGCACTTTTTGGCCATTTCTTCTACAATTAAGCTCCATTCCCTACAATTAGATTAAAAAAACATGTTCAGAGCAATTTTAAGGCTAAAATACTAATCTAATACCTATAATTGGGCTAAAAATCCACTAAATAGGAGATTGAGATTATACTTTTGTAGTGCAATCACACCACCCCCCCCCCCCCAACTTAGTTTTTTGCTAGTCACTAGTAAAATGTACAACTAAAGCAACTATGTACAAAAAGATAATCTCCACTTTCGTAGGAGTCAAGGACGCATTTAGCCTATGCATCAAGCCTTTAAACCCCTAGGTTACCCTTAGTGGACGAGTGATGTCTCGTGAGGGTTTTCAGTGATAATACCCACAAACATCCCTTTGTGAATTGCAATTAGAGATAAGAATAAGAAGAATATGCATAATCTATCTCAAGAAAATATTAGATATCACTCATATCCCTTAACACTTGCAAAATTGTGCAATCATTCATACAAAAGAAAGGTTCAAGTGTGTGGGTAAAGAATCATGCTAAATAACACAAATGAGACTTACTTATGCAAATCCAAACCTTTAAACTTTGATTCAATAACTCATCGGACATACACTCACAAACAAAGACCCACATGGTTGTCACAATATTTAATACTAGAGTAAATGTAAAAAGAAATCAACTGAACATACCAATAAGTAAAAACCAAAAAGATATAAGTGTATCAACCTAGCATAGTTTCATGAAAGAACATTCATGGTTAAGTATTGATTCAAAGAAGTTGACAAGTAATGACTTATATTCTAATGAAATCCTTAATCAAGCACAACTTGAATCAACTAAGTCTTTTTGTAAGTGAAAAAGTAGTTTAGAAGGTACAATAGGTAAGGATGAAGAAGGATAGAAATAAATCAAGTCATGTGTAATCAAGGCATGAAATGATGAATGGCTAACAACTCCAACCCTTCCCCTTTTCAAACTCAAAATATTCTTCTAAGTATTTTGCTCTTTCTACATACTTTTCAATTTGATGACTTTTCTTTCTCTTTTTCTTCTTTCTTTATTTTGCTTCTTTTGTTTTCATTATTTTGATAATCCCTTTTGCATTCAATATTTTCAACTTCACAATATGCTTTTTTCTATTGAACCTCCCAATCAATTTCTTTCTTTCCTTTGTTTTATTTCTTTCTTCAATGCCTCAACATACTATACTCTTTTCAACAAACGCATCACTTTGCAAGTACAAGATAGCGAGTAGCATTACTTTGCATTTCAACAAAAGAATGAAGAAAACGGATCAAATAGGGTCAAAGGAACATATGGCTTTATAATAGGAAACTCTTGATTATCAAGAAAAATAAGGGTCTAGAATCATATCCCAAGTGGCAACCCAAGAAGGGGGTGAATTAGGTTTAAACAATAATTCAATAAATAATTTTAGATTTAAAAATTCTAACTAAATATTCAAACAAATATTAATCAACCAATAATATGTTGTAAATAAATGCAAGTAATTCAAATTATAAAGTAAATGAGATAGAGAGAAGAAAATACGACTCCAAAATTTATCCTGGTTCGACTTCAACTCCAAAGTCTATGTCTACTCCCCACGGCTTCTTTCTTGAGATTTTTCTCCACTATATCCAAACCGTAGATATAACCACTAGTATTTTAACCTAGGTGCTAGTCCTTCTTTACAACTAATTTTTTTCACAGATGCTAGTCATACCCTTCCAACAAGTTTTTACGCAGGTGCTAGTCACACCCAACCAAGTGATTCCTCACTCCAACTAGTTTTTATATAGATGCTAGTCACACCTAACCCCTAACTATTTTTGCTAGCTAGTCTCTCCCTTATAAGAAGAAAGACTAAGAGTAAAACCACTCTTCCTTGTAAATAAATTATCTCGGAGAATAGATATGCCAATGAAGCTCTCAAAACAATACAAGATAAAATACAATGAAGCTCTCAAAGACTTTTTAGGACGAATATAACTTTGATGCACAAACTCTTATTGTTCTTATTGTTGTATTTTGTTCCTCAAGTGTATCTCTATTTATAGATGAAGAATGATGCTAGATTTGTAGCTTCAAATCTATTTATAGTCATTGGAGAGCATTGAAAACATTTCTTCTTGTTGAGCTACTTGCAGCCAGACATGTTTTTAAATTTCAAATAAGATGTCTTTATTTTCACCTCGATTTTTTCCTTGATAGAATTCAAATTTGAAAATCGCTATAAAAGGAAAGTTATAGACATGGAAGTCAACTTTTCAGAACCTTAAGAACCAATTCCATCCAATGGTTAGATTAAAAGTTATGATCAAATTACTCAAACTATCTCCTACTTAACATATTTAAATTTCTGCACAGCTATGTCAATTTGCATCAACTTTTTCATATAAAAACCGTTTGAGTTTGAAAATCTCTATAAGATATGGATATTATCTTTCCAGATCCTCAAGAATAAAAGCATTGGAAAATCAGAGTAAAAAGATATGAGTGAAATACTCAAGTTGTCTCTCTGGCTATTATCTTTGAATTTTTGTAGCACTAAGTAAGATGTATGCTCCTTTTTCATCTAGATAACGTTCAAATTTAAAATTTTATCTAGTAGAGATACGGTAGATATGTAAGTCATCTTTTCAATACATCAAGAATTAGATCATTTAGACTTTTGGATTAAAAGATATGGCCAAATAATCATGACTGCCTCTTGACTGCCATATATATATCAAATTTCAAATCTAATAAGTCACTTTTCAGCTCATTATTGTCCAAGAAAACATCATTTCCATGAAAACTTTATAAAGCACCATAATTAGACATTTGAGTCTTCTTTCTAATGCTATAAGAATCAGATCAATTCAATGGTTGGATCAAAAGATACAAGTAAAAAGCTAAGGTTGTATCATAAAATATAGTTTCATCAAATTTTCAACTTTAGAAGAAAAATATGTCCTCTAATTTTCTTCCTTGAATCAAGCTTCCTTAAAACATGATTCTCAAAGATTTCGATAAAAATTTCTAAGTCTTCATCACTCTTTCAAGTGCTTCATAATCCTGAAAAACTTTATTACACTAGCTAGACCGAGGATTAAAAAAATTGAATATATTTAATCAAGAAAACATTTATAAATCAAAGTATGTTATCATCAAAATCATATATTAAATTCCATTTGAATAAGCATTTGGCTAACAATGAGCATGCATTGTTTCTTAAGTAATGCATATATTTTATAAAATTGACATGGCCTTAGATGATAGGGTTCGGAAGCAAAGCAAAGCACTCCGGTTTAACCAAAGGAGTGACTCAATTGTATTTGTAAGTAATAAAAGGTGGGGAGTTTAAAATATTTTTACTCATATTGTATTGAATGTCTTATTATCTATATTAATGGTCATTGTTGGATTATAAGATGATATTTGCATACAGCACATATTGTGTGCATAATTTGCATTGCACTGGCGAGGTTTAGCCAATGTGGAGTTAACTTAAGATAGTCACAGTGGACTCACCTAAAGGGTGTCAGAGTGGATATTCCTTGATAACAAGCCATCGATTTATTAGGCCAATATTATCTAAATCGCACGCACATTTGTGGGGTGTCATATATTGCATCACTAGAGTTATTACATTTCAATAGTGACATATTCTTCAGTGATTATCTACCATTTATTCTTTATGAGTTTGAGTATCTTTGTGAGCATGTTGATATATAGCTCACACCCACATAAGTTGTTTTGCCGGATAATTAAAGATGTTCAGTCTACTATTGGTGTTAATGTTGATGTTGAGTTAGGGAGCTTCAAGAAGCTCTTTAGTTGAGTTATTGGTTGTGTACATTCTTGTACATTGTATAAAAGTTTTCTTGCAGTATATTTATATTAGGTCTTGTAAATATTTGTAAGTTTGGATTAATAGTTCTCTTTTTTATGTTGATTATCCTCTTAAAATTAATATCTTTGGTATGTAGTGAGGTTTTGCTTACAAGATGGTGACCTGTGTGATCACATTCACCCTAAGATGATGTTAATAACACTGATTAGGAGTGGGCGTGATAGAGTGGTATCAAAGATGTGGTTTAAAGCCAAGGTTTAAAACCGATGTTATGTTGCAGAGTTGGTGTCTAGAGTTGCAGTGGACTATAAGGTGTTGTTTGTGTCAATTCAAGTTAGTAGGCTTATGTGAGTTATATATATTGCATACTAATCTTGAATTAATACAAAAATAATGGCTTAAAGATATTCACTGAAAGGGAAACATCATTAGCTCCAGTTGAGGGGGCAGGATGATAAGAACGAGGTGATCAGAACCCATCAGATACAACTGATAGGTCACCAATGTTCTGGCACAATACATTTAGCATCAATCCACTAGACCAGCACAGAGAACTAGTACGTTACACGAACAATTTATCAAACTAAATCCTCCAGAGTTCACTGGGGTAACCGATCTATTGGTGGTAGATGAGTGGTTGAAAAAATTAGAGGCAATGTTTGAGGCAATGGCCATGGTAGATGAACAAAAACTGATGTTGGCTGCATTCATGTTGAAAGGTAAACCCCGAAATTGGTAGAAGGCAATGAGACGAATGATGGGTTCCCAGGGTGATAGAGTATCGATTACATGGCAACAATTTGTAGAGGTATTCAATGAGTAGTACTTTCCACTTATTTATAAATATCAAAAGGAGCATGAGTTTATCTCTCTGAAACACTAAAAGACGATAGTATCTAAATATGAAGAGCAGTTCACAGCACTGTTATGATTTGTACCCAACTTAGTGCGTACTGAAGATGCTAAAAAAGGTTCGAACAGGGGTTCGAGTTAAGCATCTAATCACGAGTTTCAGCTCTTGAGATGGTGAGGTATGCTAACTTAGTGAATAAAGTAAAAATTATGAACAAGATGTAAAAAAATTGTCAGGTAGGAGAGAACAGTTCAAAAAAGGAAAGTTTGATACGGGGGCTAGAACTTTAGGCCAGAAATAATTTGAATCTGTAAAATTTGGTGAACAAGGAAGATCACAGTCAGGCTAGAGAATAGGGAGTCCCAATCTGGAAGTCCTAGAGGTTGTGGACATTGGAGACCTCCGATGAGATTGTCAAGCTCAGGGATTTCTCAAGGTAAAACTGGGGGAGTTACTTGTAAAAGGTGTGGAGCAAATGGACATATTGTTAGAGATTGTCTGGTGCCTTGGAGTGATAAATGTTGTTAGTGTAGATAGGTGGGTCATATAATGAGACATTGTACCTAAGGCTTTACGACGACTTCCTCTGTGGGTAGTGTGACTGGTGGTGGAAGAGGGATGACTGGGAGTGTGCATTGTGGACATAGTCTGAACTACAGACTCAGCCACGGGCATATGCTATGACCTAGCAAGATGCCCATGCGATACCTAAGGTAGTGACATGTATGATATATGTGGCTGATAAGGATGCTTATGTATTGTTAGATCCTGGATCGACACACTCTTTCGTTTCCATTGCATTTAAGGAGCATCTACATAAACCACATACATCTATGACACAACATTTACTTGTTTCTACACTTGTGGGGGATGTAGTGTTAGTAGAAGTAGTGTATAAGAACTGTGTGTTGAAAATTAGGGAGAAAGAGTTGAATGTGGATTTGATTCCTTTGGCAATACATGACTTTGATTTGATATTGGGTATGGATTGGTTGTCATCATACCATTCTTCTATTAATTGTTTTAAGAAAGATGTTATCTTCAGTATGCCAAATGAATCAGAGTTCAGATTTCAAGGTGAGCAGGATGTGGTTCTAACTTGTATAATATCAGCTTTAGAAGCTAAAAAACTATTACAAAAGGGGTGTGAGTAGTATTTGGCCCATGTGATTAACACAACTAAATCAGAATCAAAGGTATTAAACATTCCAGTTATACAAAATTTTGTGAATATATTTCTAGACGAGTTGCCAGGGATTGTGCTTGATAAAGAGGTGGAGTTCTCTATTAAGTTGTTGCTAGAGACTACTCCAATATCCATTGCACCATACAGAATGGCACTATCAGAGTTGAAAGAATTAAAAACTCAATTGCAAGACTTATTAGATAGGGGGTTTATTCAACCAAGTGTGTCACCATGGGGAGCTTCTATCTTACTTGTTAAAAAGAAGGATGGAAACATGAGGCTGTGTATCGATTATCGGTAATTGAATCAAGTTATAGTGAAGAACAAGTATCCTTTGCCGCGTATTGATGACTTGTTTGATCAATTACAAAGAGTCAAGGTATTTTCAAAGATTAAAGCAATAATAAATTGGGAGGTACCGAAGAATGTGTCAAAAATTAGAAGTTTCTTGGGGTTAGTAGAATATTATAGACAGTTCATTCAGGGATTCTCATCTATCGATGTACCGTCAACTAGATTGACATGTAAGGATGGGAAGTTTGAATGAACTGATGATTGTGAACTTAGTTTCCAAGAATTGATGAGAAAGTTGACTACAACTCCAATGTTAACCATTCCTTCAGGAAAGTGAGATTTTGTGATTTATAGTGATGCTTCTCATTAGGGTCTTGTCTGTGTGTTAATGCAAAGAGACAAAATTGTTACTTATACTTCCAAACAGTTGAAGATTCCCAAGAGGAACTACCATATTCATGATTTGGAGGTGGTAGCGGTAATGTTTTCCTTGAAGTTGTGGAGACATTACTTGTATGGTGAGCCTTGTGAAATATTTACAAATCATCAGAGTTTGAAGTATTTGTTTACCTAAAGAGATCTGAATGTGAGGCAACGGAGGTGGATGGAGTTGGTCAAAGATTATGAGTGTCATTCATTTTCATCCGAAAAGAGCTAATGTTGTGGCTAGTGCTTTAAGCCAAAAATCTTAAAGGAGGTTGGCATATATAAGGTGTTATTAAGCAAAATTGTTTGTAGAATTGACTTCCTTGGGAGTAGAGTTTCTAATGAAGGGAGTTAATGCTTGGGTAGCACAGTTCCGGGTGAGACCGTTGATGTTTGATCAAATTTAGGAGTTGCAAACGCAAGATTCACAATTGATGAAAATCAAAAAGCAAGTGAAGGATAGAGTTAGAACTGAATTCTCTATACATGAAGAGGATACATTGATGTTTGGAACTCATTTTTGTGTACCAAATAATCAAGCTTTGAAGAAAGAGATTTTAAAATAGGCACATTAATCCTTGTATGCCATGTATCCGGGAAGCACCAAAATGTATCGAGATCTCTGAAAAGTGTATTGGTTGCCTGGTATGAAAAGGAGATTGTAGATTTTGTAACAAAATGTTTAACTTGTCAACAGGTAAAAGAAAAGCACCAAAAGCCAACAGGTTTGTTGCAACCTCTTCCTATTCCACAATAGAAGTGGGAGCAAATCACTATGGATTTTGTAGTGGGACTACCTAGAACTCAAAGTGGGTTTAATTCTATTTGCGTGATTGTTGATAGATTGACAGAGTCAACTCATTTCTTGCCAGTTAAGACTACTTATACTCTTGACAGGTATGCAAAGTTATATGTTGATGAGATTATTAGATTGCATGGGGCTCCAGTATCTATAGTTGTAGACAGATATCCAAGATTTAGTTTTAGATTTTGACCCAGTTTACAGCAGACTATGAGTACAACTTTGAAATTCAATACATTATTTCATCCTTAAACTGATGGGCAATCAGAGAGAACTATTCAGACCTTAGAAGATATGTTGAGAGCTTGTGTACTTGATTTCAAAAGCAGTTGGGAGGATCATTAGCTTAGATAAAGTTTGCATATAAGAATATGCTACCAATCCAGTATAGGGATGGCTCTATTTGAAGCTTCATATAGGCATCGGTGAAGAACTCTAGTGTGTTGGAGTGAGGTGGGAGAAAGATAATTGTCCAAAAATGATACAAGATACCATCGAGAAAGTTAAGTTGTTCAAGAACACTTGAAAGTAACGCAGAACAGGCAGAAAAGCTATGTAGATAATAGAAGAGAGCTAGAGTTTAAGATTGGCGAGCAAGTATTTTTGAAAGTATCTCCGTGGAAGGGTATTTTGAGATTTGAGAAGAAAGGGAAGTTCAGTCCGAGGTACATTGGACCATATACTATCGTTGAGAGAGTTGGTACAACTGCTAACCGATTAAATTTGCCTTCGAAAATGTCTAAGTTACATAATGTCTTTCATGTTTCCATGTTACGTAAGTATATGCCAGATCCTTCTCATGTATTGACTCAGCAACTAGTTGAATTGGAAGATGACTTGAGTAATGTTGAAGAACCTATTCAAATATTAGACCGTAAAGAACAAGTGATCCACAACAAGGTGATACCACTAGTGAAAGTGTTATGGAAAATTCATTCGGTAGAGGAAGCTACTTGGGAAAGTAAGAAAACAATGCAATATCAGTTCCCGTATCTATTCTAGCTCAGTAAGTGAATTTCCAGACGAAATTCATGAAGGAGAGAAAAATTGTAAAACCTTAACTTATTTAGCATCATATTTAGCTTAATTACATATGTTGTAGAGCATGATTACGCTAATTGAGGAGCTTGAGTACCATATTTTAACAAGAGCGTGTTATGGGGGAATTACCTTATTTGTGAGCATAATTAATTAGCTTAATCCATGATTAGTTAGCTTAATTAATCTTCATGCTTAGATTAAATTAATGATGATTAATTATTATAAGTGTGATTAATTATGTTAATCATATAGATTAGTGAAGCAAGGAGTTGTTAGGAGTATGACACCTAGTGTGTGTTTCACTAAGTGAGGTGTATACATAATGTGTGTGCTTCACTAAGTAAGGTGTGTGCATAAGATGTGTGGTTCATTTGCTAGCAAATATGTGTGTGTGACATATGGTGCATTAGATACAAGTTGTATCTATCATGACTTGAAATCAAGAGAGGAGAGAAGTGAGAGGAGCTTGTTAGTATTTTGTGTTTGCCAAAAGAAAAAGTGAGAGAAAAGAGAGGAAAGAAGAGAAAAGGAACAAAAGGAAGAATAAATTAAAGGGGAAGCTTGTGATTTCATTGTTAAAGGTGAGAAATATCATCTTCATGCTTCTTTCATTGTCTTTTTATGGATTCCTGCATGCTAGCATATCATTTCATGCCATGGAGTTTGAATTGAAGTGGAGAGGGGAAAGGGTAGCCCTGAATCCACATATTGTGCATGTTTTTGGTGTTTGAGAATTTGTTTATGGCTTTAGCATTTTATTTTGAGTAATTGGTAAACTTGTTGTTGTGTTTGAGTGGTGAAGAGATCTTGAAACCATGGTTTTGAATTCATTTTCGAGCCAAAAAAGGGAAAACATCGGTCTCTGGTAGTCAGGACAGTCCCTGATTATTGTCTTAACAATAAGCTAAATGGGTTTGCATAGCTCTTTGGTAGTCAGGACGGAAGTGGTGACCGTCTTGGTGGTAGGATTCCATTAGGTAAACTTTGTTTCTAGTTGTCAGGACGCAGATGGTGATTGTCCTGACGATTTACCATGATGGGTTATATGGGCCTCTGGTTGTTAGGACGGAGTTGGGTACTGTCCTGACGATAAGTCATTTTGGGAAATTTTACTTCTCTAGTTGTCAGGACAGGTCTGGGAGACCGTCCTGACGATAAGTCAAATAGGCCATTTTCTTCCTCTAGTCATCCTGACAGTGCCTATTACCGTCCTGACGGTCAGAGTCATTATATTGTTACACTTTTGACTCTTTGTATTGTATCGGGAAGGGTTTAACATGTGGCATTGTGTTTCTAATGCATCATTGATGTTCTATAAGTCATGAGCATGCATTGTTTCTTAAGTAATGCATATGTTTCATAAGATTAACCTGGCCTTGGATGATAGGTCCGAAAGCAAAGCATAGCAATCCAGTTCAACCAAATGAGTGATTCGACTATATTTGTAAGTGATAAAAGGTGGGGAGTTTAAGATATTCTTACTCAAATTGTATTGAATGTCTTATTATCTATATTAATGGTCATTGGTCGATTATGAAGTGATATTTGTATACAACAAATATTGTGTGCATAATTTACATTATACTAGCGATGTTTAACCAATGTGAGGCTAACCTAAGGTAGTCACAGTGGACTAACTTAAAGGGTGTCATAGTGTACATTCCTTGATAACAAGCTATCGATATATTGGGCCAATGTTATCTAAATCGGGCGCACATTTGTGTTATATCATACATTACATCATAGGAGTTATTCATTTCAGTAGTGATATATTCTTCAATGATTATCTATCATTCATTATTTATGAGTTTGAGTATCTTTGTGAATATGTTGATATATAACACATACCCACACAAGTTGTTTAGTAGGATAATTGAAGATGTTCAGTCCACTTTTGGTGTTGTTATTGATGTTTAGTTGGGAAGGTTCAAGAAGTTCTTTAGTTGAGTTATTGGTCTTGTACATTGTTGTACATTGCATAAAAGTTTTCTTGGAGTTTATTTACATGATGGTCTTATAAATATTTGTAAGTTTGGATTAGTAGTTCTCTTTTTTATGTTGATTATCCTCTTAACACTACAAGAAAACACATTTTTTGCAACGGCTAAATGTCGTTGCAAATACTTATTAGCGAAGGCCTTTCAGGCGACACAAAAGCTAGAGTCACAAATGCTTTTAGCGATAACTGTGCAAGGGTAAGGGACATTATTTGTGACACAAATAATGATCGATGGGAGCACTTTTTTTTGCGACAGCTGTATTACTGTTGATAATAACTATTTGCGACAATTTATTGCTGTCGATAATACTATTTTATGTAATAAAAATTTTTTAAAATGATGCCATTATTTGCAACGATTCAAGATGCCGCTAATGACTTTTTGTGACAATTTTATTACCGTCGCTAATACTATTTGCTTTAATAAATTTTCTAAAATGACACCACTATTTGCGACGGTACTCACCATCGCAAATACTTTTTAAATGAAAAGTTTTTTTGGTTCATATTGGAAATGATTTTTGTAATTTATTATTTACCTTAATAAAATATGCATTTAATATGATCAGAACTATAAAATTTAAGCATTCACTAAAACCAAAATGCTTAAATAAATACTTAACAAAATTAATATATCATTTTAATATATATATATATATATCCAAACAAATATTGTCTTCCACCAAAATTCAAAACAAGCCAAAGTACATACATAGCCTCTCCCAAAAAGAATGACCCAAATACAGAATTCATACAACAAAAGTGAGTTTTTAGTCTATTATAAAATAAGCCAATACAAAAATACCATCCACCTATTCGTTATGAATAACCTGAAAAGAAGAAAACATAAAAATATTATATATGACAATGACACAATAAAGAAAATTAATAGATATACATGTAATATATGGACTTATTGAAATAAAAATGTAATTTATATCATAAAAATGGTAAACTGCATGTCGGTCGACAGATTCTCCAACAGTTGTAATGCCTTTGCGAGGTCGTTCCAATAAAGCGTTAGGTTTTCAAGCATTTTGAACAAAAACTTTGTAATAATTTGACCAAATGGTTTTCCATCAATTTTTGTCAATGGATTTGTGCGAATAAGAACTCCTTCTACTAATTCGAGTTTCAGAAGATCAAAATAAAATAAAGAAACCTTCACTCCTTCCTACAATAATAAATACAATATTTTAAACTCATAAATTGAAAAAACTTATATATAACTAATACAAGTACCCAAAACGGTTATTCTCAAACAAGTTAAGAAAAATAGATGAAAAAAGTATTACAACTCTCAAACCGAGAGTCCAACGAACGTGTCGTTTGTTTCCACACATCACCCATGCTTAAAACTTCCTACGTGTCGAGTTTGAAGGGAGTTTCGAGCTTGTTTGGGGTTTTTGGTACCCAAACGGCTCGAAAAACACGTTATTCTAAAAAAAAAGTTAAGTAAAGAAAGAGGAAAAAAGTGTTACAACTCTCAAATCGAGAGTCCAACGACTGTGCCATTTGTTCTCACACGTTACTCGTGCTTAAACCTTCCTACGTGTCGAGATTGACAAAGTTGTAAGCTCGTTTGGGACTTTTAGTACCCAAACGGCTCAAAAAACACGTTATTCTAAAAAAATAGCTAAGGAAAAATAGTTACAACTCTCAAACCAGGAGTCTGGCGGCCGTGCCGTTTGTTCCTAGAAGTCACTGGTGCCTAGACCTTGTTACATGTCAAGTTTGACGGATTTTGGAGGCTGTTTAGAAGTTTTAGTTCCCAAATAGCTCAGAAAACTTATTTTTTTGAATAAGTGAAGGAAAAAGATAGAAAAATGGTACAACTCTCACCTCGGGAGTCCGACGACTGTGTTGTTTGTTTTTACACGTCACTCATGCCTAGACATTGTTACGTATCAAGTTTGACGGATTTCGAAAACCGTTTGGGGGTTTTACTACCCAAACGGCTAGAAAAACCTTTTTTTTTTAAAGTAAAGGAAAAAGATAGAAAAAATGGAACAACTCTCATCCCGGGAGTCCGGCGACCGTGCTATTTGTTATCACACATCACTCGTGCCTAAACCTTGCTACGTGCCAAGTTTGGTAGGTTTTAAAGGTCGTTTGGGTGTTTTACTACCCAAATAACTTGAAAAACTTGTTTTTTTTTTTAAGAAAAAAAAGTGAAAGGAAAAGATAGGGAAAAAGCTACAACTCTCAACCCGGGAGTCTAGTGACCGTGTCGTTTGTTCTCACACATCACTCGTGCCTACACACATTTGTGGGTCTTAGTAACGAAATGGCTCGGAAAACTTATTTATTTGAAAAAAGTGAAGAAAAAACTCTGATGAGAATTCTTGAACGAGTCTAAGGTTATATGCTATATTTCAGTGAAATCATGCATGCATAAGTTAATCAAAATATAAAGAAAATTTACAAGGAAAAAAGATTAGAATATAAGGCAAATTTTATTCTATTTCTAGAGTTCCAACTTTTCCATCAACTAGTGCGGGTTTCTTCAAAAGATTAGAACAAAGAGAAAGATAAAGTGGAATAAAAAGGCTGGTTCAAGTGGGTAACTTTGTCAGGGTCAAACATAGAAGTCATTGGGCATAGGGCTATAGATGGGTGTTTTCTAAACCTAAAGTGTACATCTCAAAAATTAAATCCCTGTCTGGGATATGGTGAAATCTTCAAGCCAATTCCTATATCATTTAGGTGTATTTAGGTGTCTTTTGTCAAATAACAAAATGTTCATTTTAATTACTCTCTATCTTATATGGAAAAGAATATCTCCTCCAATTACTCCACGTTCCTCATATAGTTCTTTAATACCACGGGTTTCCCTTTCTCATTCTCTTTTCCATTTTCTTTAATGTCCCCTTAAAAGCCAATTGCTTGTGAATAAGTTATTTTTTTATTAGTCTTAAGCACTCCTAACTGCTTAGTATGAGGAAGTATTACTGTGAGAACAGATTAACCACTAAATCACTCTTTATGGTTTAAGTCATGGACCACCTAGTCATTGCTTCATGTGCAACTCATAGAAATCACTAAGCTAGCTTAGTCATTGTTAACCAGGTTGGGCATACATAGAAATCACTAAAGACGCTGGTTGAACAATATAAATATTTGATGCAAAGAAGTTGAAAAAAGTGCCACAAACTTGTAGGAGCTTATCCTCCTCTTGCAGTTCTTCTGACATTGTATTTTAAGTTAGTGTGCCAAACCAGGAAAGATCATGGCCTGACATTTGATATCAATCACCAAATAACTTCTGATTTAAATTCATGATGCTGGTGGATGTGCATTAATGTGTCATGTGAGAGGCTTTGAATTAATCAAATCACAGCTTAACACATGATTTTTTCTATGTCCATAAATAATACTACTTTTTCCAGCGAAGTATGAGATTATTTATTAATGTTCAATTTAATATTATGACTACTTTTTCGATGTTCCCCCATATGTATGACTACTATTTATTTATTAGTAGTCATTTCTATCTCATAATCAATAATGTTTTGGTTTTATGGGGGAGGAAAAATAAAAAATAAATAAATTAATTGGAACACCAAGATATTGCCCTTTCCATGTGTTCAATGTTATCTGATCTGTTGCTGTGCTTTTGCAGAATGCGTGATACTCTCGTATTGATGAGAATGTTCCAAAAGCAAGGTATTATTTCCTTCACAATCACTAACATATTTGCTATACTTGTCTAAATGCACGTACTTTTCATGTTCACTGCTCACAATCATTTGTTCCCTATAGCTATGAGTAAATTTCTTGAGAATTTGGCATTACTTCTCCATGTTTCAATGTTAAATCCCAAGTTCCATTCTCATCAGCAATCAGTCTCTAGGCTATCAACATGCTTAATATGTCATCGACAAATTTGCTTCTCAGTCCTTATCATGAACATAGATTAGACTATGATTCAGTGGAAGGAAGCTGAGGAAGAAGATTACTACCTATTAGGAGCACAACTGAGATAGTCCCCCATTTGGTTCTCTGAAACAAATGGAGGTAGGGAATGCAAATGCTTGGCCAAACCATTTTGAGCTTTTCCCTTTCCTTTTGTTAATTCCAATAACCAGATGTTGGGCTAGTATCACGCATTTAGACCCAAGTTTTGTTTATTTCTGTTGATTGTTCAACTTCTTTCCTTACTCTTATTTTGTTTCTTTATTTCTGTTGATTAGTTTACAAACAAGGGAAAGTTGACAATACATGGGACAATCTCAATGATTTCTTTCACTAAATTATATACAAAGTGGAGATAATGCTTGGACTGTGCTCTTGGCTCCACCATTAAAACCAAGTAGTTAAGTTACTTTAAAGCATTCTATCAAATAGATCGCATGCATGTTAAGATGAAAATCTCAACAAAAATTTCTAACAACTGAATTCCCCTAGCGTTGTCCTAAGGGGCAGCAGGCACTTGAGCCTGAAACTAGTGAAATTCGGGGAAAACATATAAGCTGCAATGACCCTCAATAACATAATCAGTATGGACTATATAAAACACATCAGCTTGCACTTAAAGGAAAAACCAGTGGGGGTTCGATTACCTAGGCAGCGCGGCAGTCGTCGGCAGTGTAGAGAGAGATACTAGAAGCGGCACGGCAGTCATCGGAGTGGCGCGGCAGTCATCGGCAGGTTAGAGGGAAGGGGAAAGCAAAAAGGGGGAAAATTAATTTGGGTATGAAACTATGCCGTCTAACCCGAAGCGACGTCGTTTTACTAAAGTTTTCTCAACGACAATTTCCCGTCGCAAATAATGCGTCATAAATAATGGGGTCATGTTTACCTGTTTAAAACGACATTGTTTTTTACCCGTTTTCGTGACAGTATTGGTGTTGTCGCAAAAGAGTCCATCACAAATGACATTTTTCACATTGTGGTTGTTGCCGTTGCAAATAATGAGCATTTGCAACGGGATTTGAGCCATCGCAAATAACCCATTTTCTAGTAGTGTAAGATTTTTTTCTTTGGTGTGTTGTGAGGTTTCGCTTATAGGATAGTAACATGTGCGATCACATTCACCCTCAGATGGTGTTAATGACACTTTATTAGAAGTGAGCGTGACAACCATTTTTTTTTTCCAAACCCTCCAATCTCTGCATAAAGATTTTCATCAATTCAAACAATTTCAAACCAATCAAAACCTCCAATCTCCTTAGGCAAAAGTAATATCACCAATAAGCATATAGCACACGAGCTTAGCTACCAATTATTATCCACTGATTGAGTTCTCAATGCAATACTACAAAAATTCAAAACTAAGAAACAAAACAATCCTAAAATAAAGGAGAAAATCAAAAATCAAAATCTATCATGCTATCACACACAAAAAAAAAAAGTAGAACGAAGTTACCAATATCCTTACCCAAAGATTACTCCATTGTAATAGATGTGATGGAGATGCAATTCACCAATTGCTTTCCAACCCAAGATCCTTTAGTTTAGGCATTCATGTCTTTGGTCCCCGGCAACAGTGCCAAAATTTGAATCGCTTCCAAAGATATTCGGAAATTGAGCCCTCGCAAGAGAATGAGTGTCGTGATTGAAGTATAAAATCCAGCAAGTACCAAAGTCGATTTCCTTGAGAACCAAGTCAAATATAGGCTATCAACACTTAGAGAATACTAACCTAATTTAAATTAAATTGCAACTAAGTAAATTGAACCTAAGTAAAAGAGACCGAAAATATGATTGATCTTAGAAGAGAGGTTGTTTAACTACTAATGCAAAACAATTAAAAACTAACCAAGTAATTGAAATCTAGATTTAGAGACAATTAAAAGGGATTTGAATACAATTGATCCAATTAACCAAGTCCAATAAGAGTTTCAATGGAGGATTTGATAACTCAAATCAAGGATTACTCTGTGAGTCTTTAATTCAGAGCATTTAGACCATAAAACTTTAGATTCATACTTAATTGAGAGTAGAATTGTTATCAATTGATAGAATCATAGAAACAAACATTGGGATTTGTGCAATCCTACACCAATTGAAAATTTGTGCATAGGAGTTACCAAATTGTGTTATGAATATAAGTTTTCTTATAGACTTAAACTCAATTAAGATAAATTAGAGAAATCATAAGATAGATCATTAAAATCTAGTTACCTCCAATGAAATCCGTGAAAATCCTTGATGTATCTTCACAATTGCGTCCAAGTAGACGATTAGCTACATGATTCCATGATAATATACTTGAAGAAATGCAAGAAAGCAAAGAAAATTACAAGTTATATATCTACACTACTCCTAAGTACAATATATCTCAACTATCTAAGTACAAAAATGAGAGATAGCCTTAAAAAATTGCCTAAAACAATCTTTTATACACTAGACAAAAATAGGAATCCGTCAGGCAAGCGCTAACCAATCGCTCAGCCGAGCGCTCTGTTAACGCTCTTAATTCACTTGGTCAAATCAACTCTCTAAAGTTAGCGCTCGGTGAGTTAGGCGATCGCTTGGCTGAGCGCTCAGTGATTACTCAGTACTGCACTTTTTGGCCCTTTCTTCTACAATTAAACTCCATTCTCTGCAATTAGATTAAAAAACATGTTTAGAGCAATTTTAAAACTAAATAATACTAACATAATACCAATAATAAAGCTAACAATCCACTAAATAGGGAATTGAGATTACACTTTTGGAGTCTAATCATAGTCCAACATTTCATATTAGGTGAAAAAAGTTAAAGATTAATTACACTATGGCCCTTCCAACTATAATTCAGTTTTTACTTTACATGTAAAACTATAATTTGTTATATTTTTGCCCTTGAAGTTATATTTGTGTTCACATTGATAAATTAATGATTGTAACATTTCTTATCTAGTACATACAACATGTAAGATTTTTTTACCTCTGGTTAACAAAGCAATAGCTTTAAAAATGTCCTTGGTATTGGCAGATTAATAATTGGTGATCAATAAAGGTAAAATTTCATGGATAATTTTGACCGTTTTCTTATGCATTTTGAGAGGTTTACAATATTTTATAGCAATGATTAATATTTTTTTTCTCTTTGTTTCAAAGATTAGTGTTGAATTTTGACTAGAAAAATCCCTAATTAGAATTTTATAAGGGTGAAGATGTAATATTTTTAGTCTAATGGGGTAAAGTGACATTAAGTCATAGTTTAGAGGTCAAAGTTTAATTAATTTTTTATTTTCCTACTTATTTTGAAATGTTGGACCACATTGACTTACTTTTAAAAGTTAGAGGCTTAAATAGAATAAATCAAAGTTGAAGGATGTCATGAAATCTGGGTCAATGTTTGAGGGACCAAATAATAGTTTACCCAAAGAAAAATCGTGTTGACGAGGGTGGAGAGAGAGACAGAGAGAGGTGAAACTTGCTTAAGTACTGGTACACATCTATTGTTAGATAAGCAAGAAAGAAATCCAATTCCTTTATATTATAAGCAAATTCACTAGAGCAAAAATGTCCCTAAGGCTCCACTTGTTTGTATGAAAATTACTAAATTCTAGAAAAAGATATTCCAAACCATAAGGAAAATGTTGAAAAATAACATTCAAGATTTTATCTCGAAAGTTGTTTTTCGTGGGTGGGAGAATTGAAGGATTGGACCAAATTTTAAAAAAATAAAAAATTCAAATCTCTCTCAACTCTCTCTCTCTTTATCTATACCTTGATCCTCAATTATTTTACTTCATAACGAAGAGTTCTAATTATTTATAATTTATTCCTCTCTCTTAATATCTGAATCACTATATGTTGTCCAAATAACAACAATGGCTAAAATAATTTCTGTGCAAAAAATTTGTAGTTTGTACCAAGCAAACGAAAAATAACTTTAATTACCAAATATCTTTTAAGAAAAAATTTTCTTCTAGAAATTTATTTTTCGATGAAACAAACAGAGCCTAATGCATGGAGATAGACCCAATATTTTTTGGATCCATGGACTTGAACCCCATCCTATTTGGACTTTTTTCTATTGGGACCAGAACAATGTACCCACGGAACCAAATACTATTCGGACTAAGAAGAAAAGTATGATGGAAAAAAAAGGAAAGCTAAATGCAAGAAAAGTATACACACATATATAGCAGGTTAATTGAAGCTAACTTAGCAAAAACAAAAAAAAAAGGGTTAATTGAAGTTAGAGTGAGTTTTTACCTAGCTTAATTTTGTATGTTTAATAGATGTCGCATTATTTGCATAATATCATGAATATTGGGAATACTATTTATGCTTCCAATTCTTGAACCATTCCAGAATCCAAGATGCAAAAAAACTTATGTACAATTCCATGCATGTAGATGATGATTGTTGTCAAAAAGAGTAATCCACATGACATCTTGCTAATGAAAGTAGAGCTCAACATTAAAGTCAACACTTAGCAAGTCAAATAATCACGTGACTTAGTTCAATTGGTTATAAGCACTATTTATGCATGGAGTTGTACATATAATTTTTTCCACCCAAAATGATATTGGATAATAGTGCATTTCTGGTTTGTTGCTAGAGCTAAAGGCTCATGGTCAAACTATGGAGAGAGAACAACATAATTTATAGAAGTCTCAATAACCCTTTTCAGATAACTGTTCTTTAAGTTGTACCCATCATGGTCCACATTATCATGTACGATTATCCATGCTCCCTGATCAAGTTTTTATTTTCCTTTGTTCCTTTTTCTTTCAATTTGATAATACTACTTCGCTTAAAAATGGATTCATGCTAAGGGTTTCAACAATCATTCTCACAGCCATTGTTGGCTTTAGGAGGACAATTGGACTCGTTTACTAATATTCTTCAATGCTAGATTGTTTGTTTATATCTTTCCAACATTGCCTAGCTTTTTAACTAGTTTCACTGTGGCTCACGGATCCTTTCAGGGAAGAGTGATGTATACAACTATCTGAATGAACTAAATTAAAAAAAAATTCTTGTATAGTTGTCAATAGATCAGCAAATATGTTTAGGATCCACTGTATTTAAAGAACAAATTAATTTCGAGAAGAAGAAATGCTATGCTCTCTGCTTTTCACTGTCCGGGAAATGTCAATATATATATATATATATATATATATATGTATATATGTAGATTTATTCAAACTGGCCAATCATTATGTAGATAAACTTGGTTTTTGTTATTCAAAAACTGAGACATTTAAAGAACATTTGTTATTAAATTAAGTCATTTTTTCAGATTTGTTAGCAAAACCCATTAAGGTTACATTCGCCAGACAAGAACATTAAGGCCGGCTTTGACAAATACCATGCTGAATGCACCTAATTACCGGATAAACCTCGAAACAGATGACCGACAAGCCCAGACCTCAGTCCCATGTCGAAAGATTACAAAAAGTGAAACGTGTTTTTATACCACGGAGCGAAGAACAGAGCGTTCGACTCCTTGAGTTCTAGGAGACAGAAACCGAAGCCTGATGAATGAACCATGGCGGCATGACCAGAGCGTGATTAACAGCTCCTGTCGGGTCCTGCTAGGAACCTCCAGGGCCGTAGGGTATCGTTCTCAGCCTAACTTGTCAAGCTGGGATGATCATGCGGTTGTCTAACAGACTCCTTACCTTTTTTTCTCTTCCAAACTGGTTTTGCTGCTGGGTTTTTCATTGATGCTCAGTGATAGGGGTAAAACTAAGCAGCCAGTCTATCTTTTTTGAGTAGCTCAGAGGTGTTTAGATCAAGACTATCCCTGAATACTCCTATGACCAGTTGCCTAGGACAGACCTAGACAGGCCACACCAGGTACTCCGAGTTTTTCGTCTGAATATCGGCTCCCACGACCTCATCATTGGGACAGTTACTCCCATGATTAGAAGCACGATTTATGCCTTCCATCCACCATGCTTAATCTGGGGGCATAATTGACACTCACAATCCACGATCCAAGGCACGCTCTCTGCTAACATCACTGTATAAATGGCAGTCACCATCTCCAAAAAACACTAACCCTTAAGCTTCTTTGCTTTGCTAAAATACTTTAGCCTAACTTTATCATCAGAGTGTCTTTGGCAGGCACCACACCAGTGTCCGCAATCAAAGTTTCCTTCCAGCCATCCACACCAGAACTCGAAGAGATCACGCAAAATTAATTGTATCATTAGTTGGCGCCGTCTGTGGGAACGACATTTTGGTTGTTTCATGGTCTTGACCCGATCTAACGCTACATCAATCAGGCTAGATGAAGCAATAGAGGAACAAAGCACTACTAGGATCGCTGCCTTAGAGTAGCAATTCATCGAAATGATGATTGCCATGAATCAACTCCAAGCCCGGAATTAGAAGTTGGAAAGTAGATTGTCTCCGCCACCAGTGGCGCCGATAGTAGTGGAACCTCCGCCACTAGAGAACCCCTTGATGCCTCCAGACCAGCCAGTAGTAAGGAATTAGGAAGGCAGCACCGGCGACGGAGCGAAAGACCCAGCGCTCCCTAGGGGAAACCCTCCTCATAGGGGGGCTGGAGCCCATGCTGATGAAGCCCGGAGCCCATGCTGATGAAGCCCAGAGCCACATGGCCCAATCCAAGGCAGTGACAGTGGTGCTTCCGGAGCACACTGGCGAAACTCGTCCAGTATGGGATGAACAGTTGAAGGAGATGCAAGCTCAACTAACCGGAGTAATTGCCACCGTAAAAGAAAAAGGCATTAGCACAGTGGAAGAATTGGTGAACAGGACAGATACGCCTTTCACACCAGCAGTAATGAGGGTACCCTTACCCCCAAAGTTCAAGATGCCCACATTGGAGTCTTTTTTATGGCATGAAAGACCCCCTAGATCATCTGGAGACGTATAAAGCCCTGATGGACCTTCAGGCTATCCTAGAAAAAATTATGTGCATAGCGTTTCCTACAACCCTTAAAGGCCCAACCCGGATTTGGTTCCACATACTTCCTCCCAGGACTATGGCTGCGCTGATGCTTAAAGCGTAGAAATACATGAACTCAGAAGACACCCTCAAAGCTAGGGAAGACCTGAAGAATGTCAGTCTAAGCGTAGACAAGAAGATGACAGGGCAGCAAAAATCCCTAGACTGACTAAGCAGAAGCCCAAGACAGAGGGCGATAGGGCCAAGCCAACCAGATACAACCAGCACTTTACCCCCCTAAATACTCCCCTGGATCAGGTGCTCTACGAAATCAAGGGGGACCCAGCGTTGAAATGGCTAGGACAAATAAGGTCCCCACCAAAGAAGAGACTGACCAACAAGGGGTGCTAATTCCACCAGAACCATGGCCATGATACAGAAGATTGTTACGACCTCAAGTAGTGGCTAGAGAACCTAATCAAGAAAGGGAGGTTAGGAAGATACATAGCAGGGGACCAGCCACCCCGACAAGCCGAACGACACAGCCCTGAAAGGGACAGGCAAAATCAGTAACCTATAAGGGGAGATAAAGGTCATTTCTGGAGGGTTCGCATGTGGTGGTGAATTTTCATCCACCAGGAAAAGTCATGCTAGGGAGACCTGGAGTCAAAAGGAAGTCATGTCCATAAACCGATCAGTCAAAAAGGTCTAGGGCAAAACATACCCCCATCACATTCACCGATGAAGAGGCAAAGACCATATGTCAACCCCACGACGACCCCCTGGTCATATCAACAGTAGTGTCCAACTTTTTGATACGGAGAGTCCTTGTGGATAGTAGCAGCTCGGCAGACATCCTCTTCCTAAAGGCCTTCGAGCAATTGAAGGCAGGCATGGAAAATATGCAACCGGTTAACTCCCCCCCAGTCAGTTTCACTGGTGACAAAGTTACCCCTTTGGGTTCTATAGCCCTACCAGTGACCCTGGGAACCGCACTACAACAAGCCACCAAGATGTGACCTTCTTGGTAGTGGACTGCCCTTCATCCTACAACATCATTGTGGGTAGAATAGCCCTCAACGAGTTCATGGCTATACCGTCCACCTACCACTTAAAGGTCAAGTTCCCCACACTTCAAGGAGTTAGGGAAGCTAGAGGTGACCAACAGACCACCAGAGAATGTTACATGGCATCCCTTAAAGAGGAGACCAAGGAGGCCTTGCTGATTAAGGAACTACAGGTCCGAGATGAGGAGGAAATCAGGATGGGAGGGCTAGTGGAAGAACTCGAGGAGGTCGTGGTCAGAATACAAGATCAGACCAGAGTAGTGAAGATGGGGACAGCAGCACCAGAGGAATTCAAGGATGGACTAAGGTCCTTCCTCAGACAGAACGCCGATGTCTTTGCCTGGTCTCATGAGGACATGCCAAGCATCGATACCCAAATCATTGCCCATCATCTGAACATAGACCCAATGGTGAAACTAGTAAGGCAGAAAAGGAGGAGTTTCAATCCAGAGCGCAACAAGGCAGTAGCTGAAGAGGTGGAGAAAATGACCAAAGCCGACTTCATAAAGGAAGCCTGGTACCCCTCCTAGCTATCCAACATGGTCATGGTCAAGAAAGTAAACGGAAAGTAGAGAATGTGTGTGCACTTCACAAATTTGAACAAGGCATGTCCCAAGGATAACTGCCCCGTACCCATGATAGATCAACTGGTGGATTCAACGGCGGGGTACGAGATGCTAACCTTCATGGATGCTTTCTCATGTTATAACTAAAAAAAGATGGTGGAGCATGACCAAGAACATACAACGTTTGTGACAGACAGAGTTTTGTACTTCTACAAAGTAATGCCTTTCGGCTTGAAGAACGCCGGATCGATATACTAGAGGCTTGTCAACTGCATGTTCAGCACTCAGATCGGTAAAAACATGGAAGTGTACATCAATGACATGTTAGTAAAAAGCGAACAAGTAGCTAGCCACTTGACAGATCTAGAAGAGACATTCTAGAACCTAAGGGCCTACAAGATGAAGTTGAACCCTGCCAATTGCGCGTTTGGGGTAGCATCTAGCAAATTCTTAGGGTCCATGGTCTCTAACCGGGGAATAAAGGCAAACCCTAAAAAAATCAGAGTAATACTAGACATGCAGTCCCTAATGTCCATCAAAAAGGTCCAGAGATTGGCAGACAGAGTGGCAGCGCTAAATAGATTTATCTCCAGATCCACAGATAAGTGTCTTTCTTTAAAATTTTATGGAAAGCTTTTAAGTAGACCATCGAATGTGAACAGGCCTTCCAGCAACTCAAAGAATACCTGAGCTCAGTACCACTACTGAGCAAGACTATTGAAGGTGAAGAACTTTATCTCTACCTCCGAATGTCTGCCACAACAGTAAGCTCAGCCTTGGTCAGACAAGAAGAAGAAGTCCAGAAGCCAGTTTATTACACGAGCAAAGCCTTGAGGGGTGTAGAAGAGCGGTATCCTAGAATAGAGCTGCTGGCCCTGACCTTAGTGACTTCAGCACGGAGGTTGAGGCCATATTTCCAGGCTCACACCCTAGTCATTCTGATCGACCAACCATTGAAAAAGATCCTCCATAAACTAAAGACCTCGGGCAGACTTGTCAAATGGTCCATAAAACTCAGCCAGTTTTACATTCACTATAGACCAAGACTAGCAATTAAGGGACAAGCTGTAGCAGATTTCATTGCTGAGTTCACCCACCCAACAACCCTCCCTGATAACAACTCACCGAAACCCCAATGGATCCTCAATGTTGACGGCTCCCCCACTGACAAAACAAGTGGCGTTGGTGTCATCCTTGTCACACCTAAAGGACACAAACTTGAATACGCCGTCAAATTTAAATTCCCTGCCTCCAATAATGAAGCTGAATACGAAGCCTTATTAGCTGGCCTCAGAATGGCTCAGCGAGTGGGGGCAGAACACATCCTGGTACGCAACGATTCTCCACTTATGGTAGAATAGGTCCAAGGCGATTATGAGGCCAGAGGAGAAAAGATGCAAGAGTATTGTCAGATGGCCAAGAACCTAGCCAGGAGATTCTCCAAAGTAATATTAAAAAGGGTACCCAGGCCACAGAACGAGGAGGCAGATCGACTGGCCAGAATAACCTCATTCCAAGAGGACGACCCAAGAGTTCCCATGGAGATGCTAGATTTGCCAAGCATTTAGAGCCCGAAAATACATCAGGTGGAGTAGGAAGTTGAGTGGGCAACACCAATCAGAAACTACTAGGAGCAAAGGGTCTTACTAGAAGACAATGTTGAAACCAGACGAATTCAGTACAGAGCTTGCAGATACACCCTAATCAACAGCATCTTATACAAAAGGGGGCACACCCTGCCTTGGCTCAGATGTGCAGGAAAAACAGACGTTGACTATATTATGAGATAGGTGCATGAAGGGGTCTGCAGCAACTACTCAGGAGGAAGAGCTCTACCCAAAAAAAATACTTAGAGTAGCCTACTACTAGCCCACAATGGAGAAAGATGCCCAAGATTTTATATGAAAGTGTGACAAGTATCAAAGTTTTTTCAACATCCCAAGGAAACCACCCCAGGAGTTGATGCCCATCCAGAGCCTGTGGCCTTTCGCCCAATGGGGGATCGACATTATGGGGCCCTTTGTAAGTACCCCATTTTTGCCCGCTCGACAATCTCCGAGCTAACCAAGCTCATGTTCACATATCACATGCATATTTAGACTCTAAGCCAGCCTTTTAAACTTGAATTTAGTCCACCAGTCGCTTCTCGGGCCCGTAGGGCCTACTTGAAGCTAAATGACCGTTTTGCCCCTGGTGGGCCGGTCTCCTTTTCTGACCACACCGGCTCTGGAAATTAAACCGGCAACCTCTGAGAACATTCTGAATAATGTTTTCAGATCCCAAGTCTTCTTCCGAGACAGTCCGAGTTTGTCTCGGCAGTTTTTCGGTCCGATTGGCCGTTTTGCCCCTAAAGGCCCAGTCAACCTTTTCGATACATCTTATCCTCACTTTTTAAGTCAAATACCTCCAGAACACTATTTTAAGTGTTCCTGCTCCTTTCCAGCCTTCCGGGTCATTCCCGGCTCCTTCAAATCATTCCCGGACTTTCCGGAGTCACTCCTAATGAAGCCAGGCTAAAAATTGCATGGTAGTCACTAGTACAGGCGCCCAAATCTAGTCAAAGATACGTTGCTTGCCGACCTTAAACATTTCCTAAATGGCTGGCGCCACTACCAAAAAATGGCCTGGTGCCACTCCTAGTGGCGCTAGTGTAAACTTTGGCCTGGCGCCACTGCAACAGGCGCCTGTGTTGTCCAACCTCTATAAATACAGAGCCTCCTCCAATGTGAAAAGGGTCCTCAAATTCAACCTAAAAATCATATATTTCGATATACAGAGCTCAAGCACCTCCAAAACCCTAGCTTCCCTAGGTTTTCCAAACCCTAGCCACCATACACTAAACCCTAGCCTCCTATACACTCATACACACCCCCATACACTCATACACCAGCCTTCAACCCTCCTTTGAAGACTTGAAGAGCTGCAATCTAATGCTTGAAGACAACTCATGAAGATTGAAGACGAAGATCAAGACGAAGATCGAAGATCGAAGGCAAGCAAGGCGCGCAAAATAACAAGATATACGGTAAGCTTTCTCTTTAAATTTTCGCACTTTCCCCCTCTCTCTTCTCTCTCCAACCCACTTGGGTTTTCTCTATTTTAATCCCCCATCTCTTTCCCCCCTTTCTTTGCATGCTTGAAACAAGGGGATTCCCGGTCCATGTGTAGGATTGGGCTATTGGAGAGTCACCGTGTCGGGGGCTTTCTTCTAGTCTAACCAGAGACCACATGGGTCCGGCCCCCTTGATTATGTGGTGAAACCTTAGCCTTGTATGTTCATGACCCCAAACTTGCATTGTGCATATCATAGTCTTGCATCTTCCCAAAGTCATTTTCAAAGTTGTTTTCAAAATCGTTTTCAAACTCGTTTTCAAAATTGCATCAAAATCTCTTTTTCAAAAACTTGTTTTCAAAACCACTATCCTAGAGTGATTCTAGCCTTTCCATGGCTAGGGTTACTTTAGGAAAGTGTTACATTTAAAGTGACCAACATGGTCCATATTTTCAACCCTTGTTGTTTTCAAAACCACTTTCTTAAAGTGGTTCTAGCCCTCTTATGGCTAGAATCGCTTTAGGAAAGTGAGACGTTTTTATACTTTTCAAAAACTCTCTCTTCAAAAATCTCTTCCTAAAAATCTTCTTTTTCAACATACTTCCCAAAAACTCTTCTTTCCAAAATTATTTTCAAAAACTCCCTCTAAAAATCTATTTTTCCAAACTCCCTTTCTCAACCCCTTTCCAAAACGCTCTCTTCAAAGTCCACTTTTCAAAAACTCCTCCCTAGATTTCCCTTCTAAAAACCTTCGTTTCCAAAAACACACTTTTCAAAAACTCCTTTTCTTTAAAAATCTCTTTCCAAAAACTATCCTTTCCAAAAATTCTTCCCTCTAGAAACTCCTCTTTAGGATTTTCTTCCAAAATCTTTGTTTCAAAAAACGCACTTTTCAAAAACTCTTTCCTTAGAGCCCAAGTCAAGCCCTAGAACCCACAACTAGGAAACCCTAATTTTCTTTGTAAAAACATGATTTTCAAACTTTGCCCCAAACCTAGGTTTCCAAAATCTCTTGTTTTCACATCTAAACTATACATGTTTCTAAAACCTCTTTTCTACGTCAAAACTATAATTTTTCAAAACTAAGGTTTCTAGAATCTTCCTTTCCAAATCCTTGCCAAGTCTTATTTTCCCTTTAAGAAACCAAATCCAATCTCCTCGTTTAGGAAACTAGATCCTATCCTCCGTTTTTGGAAACAAAATCAAACTTTTCCTTTTAGAAACAAAATCCAATCCCTTCCCAATCCAACTCTTTCCCAATTCGAATCCTTCCTAAGCTTCTCTTTTCCTAAATCCTAAGTTTTCAAAACTTGAACATAAAAATCTTTTCTAAATTTTAAAACTCAATTTCCACATCCTTCCTAACTCCACTCTTTCCTAATTCTATCCCTTTCCAAATCTCAACTTTCCAAATCTAATTTTTCAAACCTTTCCTAAATTCAAACCTTTCCTAATTTCAAGATTTTCTAAAACTCAAACTCTAAAACTCTCCAAATCTTAAAATTTCAAATCTTTCCAAATTCTAAGCTTTCCAAATTCAAAACTTTCTTAACTTGAAACTTTCTAAATTCTAAGTCTTTCCTAAACTAAACTTTTCCTAATTCAAAACATTTCTAAATTCAATACTTTCCCATTTCAAAACTTTCCTAAAGTGAAAACTTTCCTAAACCTCAATACTTTCCTATTTCAAAACCTTTCTTAAAATGAAACATTCCAATTTTCAAAACTTTCCTAAGTTAAAACTTTCTTAAGTTCCGAACTTTCCTAATTCAAAACTTTCCTAATTCGAAAACTTTCTAAATTTGAAACTTTCCTAATTCCAAAACTTTCCTAAATCGGACATTTCCTAATTCGAAACTTTCCTAATTCAAATCTTTCCTAAATTCCAAGTTTCCAAATCTATCAAGATCTTTTCAAATCCAACATTCCAATCTAATCTTTCTTAATCTCAAGTCTTTCCTAGGTCTCCTATCTTTCCTAAGTTTAGGTTTCCTAAACTTCCATAATTTTAAAACCAAATCTTTCCAAAATCAATCTTTCCAAAGCAAGTCCAATCTTCTCAATTTCAATTTCCAATCTCCTCTTTTAATCTCCAAATCAAATCCAATTTTCAATTCAATTTCTTTCTTCCAATCCAATCTCTCTCTCTTCAAATCAATCTCTTTTCAATCGGGCTCCGGTCCGAACTACGACTGACCTGATTCCCCCAAAGGGATACGTAGGCAACCTTCATAGGTGCGGTCACAACACTTTTCAAACTTTCAATTCCACCCTCATGAGTGCGGTCTCCACATTTTTCAAATCTCAAATTCCAATCAATTTTCAAAATTCCAATTTCAAAATTTCTATTTTTGAATTTCTACTTTCATTTTTCAAACTTTCCAATTTCAATTCCATCCCTTCAAATCTATTTTCAAATCAAATCAATTTCAAAACAATCTCTTTTCAAATCTATTTTTCAATTCTCTTAACTTGCACTTGCATATCATGCATTATGTTAGTTTCTTTTCAAGCATTTTTTTTTTAAGTGAATAGGGTTGAACATGGGTTAATTAAAGACTCTCATAGGTGAATCTAGGGTAGATTGGCATGTAGGTACCGAAAGGGTGAGGTAGGGTGATAGCTTAGTGCGTCTTCCCTACACGTAACCAACCTCCGAACTTAAATCACTGTTTTCAAAGACCAAAAAGGAGTTATTTTTCAAAAATGGCTAAATATTTTCCAAAGGTTGCCAAACAACCTGTTTTCTTAAAAACCCTCTCTTGGGGTGGTATTTTCAAAAACCTTTTTCCAAAAACCTTAAGTGTAGTCTTCGGATTATTCTTAGTTTTTAGGTGACCTAACTCACCTTAATCAAGTTAGATGGCGACTCCGAATCTTTTTCAAAAGCCCTTTATTTAAATCCATTTTTCAATTCAAACCTAGTCGCACTCATTCTTTTAGGAGGGTGAGTTCTAACGAGAAAGTACAGCATTTTTTCCACTTGTGTGAGTTTTCCTCGAGTGTGAAAAATCTAGGCGCGACAGCTGGCGACACCCTTGCCTTTGGAAAAAGGCCAAACTAAATTCGCGATGGTGGCAGTAGACTACTTTACTAAGTGGGCCGAGGCTGATGCCGTCGCCACTATCACCAAACAAAGAATGAAGAATTTCCTATGGAAGAACATCATCTGCAGGTTCGGAATCCCCAAGGTCATTATCATGGATAACGAAAAACAATTCAAAGGTGGTTAGTTTAGACAGCTATGCTTAGACCTTCATATCAGCCATCATTTCTCTTCTCCAAAGCATCCCCAAGCCAACAGCCAAGTAAAAGTCACTAACAGGACCCTGTTTAACATCATCAAGGCCAAGTTGGAAAAACCAAAGGGCTTATGGATTGAGGAGCTTCCCAACATTTTGTGGGCCTACCGGACAACCGAAAGGGTGGCGACTGGGCACACCTCCTTCTTTTTAACGTTTGGAGCAAAAGCAGTCATCCCAGTGGAGATAGGTCTACATAGCCCCAGGATCAAACACTACGAACCGGAGGCTAACAACGAGGCCCTAGAGGTAAGCCTAGACTTACTTGAAGAAAAAATATTGCAAGCATCCATGGAAGTAGCAGCCTACCAACAGAAGATACACAGATACCATGACGCCAGAATGAAGCCCAAGACATTCAAGGCAGGAGATCTTGTCCTCAAGAAAGTTAATCAATCCACAATGAAGCTCAGTGATGGCAAACTTGGGCCAAATTGGGAAGGGTCATGCAGAGTTAAGGTGTTTTCCTGAAAAGGAACCTATTGGCTAATCGAATTGGACAGCAAGGACCTACCCAATCCTTGGTATGCTGAGCACCTAAGGAGGTATTATGTATGATGTAATCCACCTTCATTAATGAAATTCCTACTCTACGAAGCCCTAAATAATCTTGTCCACTTGCATGGCTCATGAAGCAAAAGGCTACTAAGCCCACTTGGTTAGTCCACGAGACTGACAAGACAAGCTAAAAGGCCAAAAAGGCTACCAAGCCCAATTGGTCAGTCCACAAGACTGACCGAACAAGCCGAAAGGCCAAAAAAGCTACCAAGCCCACCTAGTCAATCCACGAGACTGACCAAACAAGCCGAAGGCCAAAAAGGCTATTAAGTCCACCTGGTCAGTCCACGAGACTGACCAAACAAGCCGAAAGGCCAAAAGGCTACCAAGCCCACCTAGTCAGTCCACGAGACTGACCAAACAAGCCAAAAGGCTAAAAGGCTACTAAACCCACCTAGTCAGTCCACAAGACTGGCCAGACAAGCTGAAAGGCCAAAAAGACTACTAAGCCCACCTGGTCAATCCACGAGACTGACCAAATAAGCTGAAAGGCCGAAAAGGCTACCAGGCCCACCTGGTCAATCCATGAGACTGACTAGACAAGCTGCAAGGCTAAAAGGCTACCAAGCCCACCTGGTCAATCCACGAGATTGACCAAACAAGTCAAAAAGCCAAAAAGGCTACTAAGCCGAACTAATCAGTCCACGAGACTGACCAAACAAGCCAAAAGGTCAAAAAGGCTACTAAGCCCACCTGGTCAATCCACGAGACTAACCAGACAAGCCAAAAGGCCTAAAAGGCTACCACGCCCTATTGCTTAGTCTATGAGGCTGACCATCTTAGCTAAAGGCCAAGAAGGCCACCAAGGGATCAAACCGGTCAGTCCATAGAGACTGACCAGACGATTCGTTGAACCAAAAAGACTATTGTCCAAGGCCAAGTATAGCTGGTCAGTTCATGCGGCTTACTAATCCGTTGTGTAACAATTCGATAAACAAGCATATATTGTCAATCACAACTAAAACGCAAAAAACCAGGAACACCGAGAGAAACGAGACTTCTTTATTAATGAAGTGATGCATACAAGAAAAAAAAAGAAAGTTACAAAAGACCCTTGTGGAGTTTAAGACTGAGCATCATCCTCAATCTCTGTAGCAATGGTCTAGCCTTCTCCACCAATAGCCTGAGAGGTGGTGTCATCCATGGGTTTTAAGGCAGAGAAGTCTATATCAAGGAAAAGTTTCTTGGTCTCAACCTTAGCATCAACGAAGCCCTTTATGTAAGTTTCACGAACCTCGTCCTAGAAAGCCAACCCAGCCTTGAACTCCTCAATAGCTCTCTCTTAGGCTGTCTTCAGCTGCTCCTCCAGCTCAGCCACCCTCACGGCAAGGGAGGCCTTAATAGCTTCAAAGATCTAAGCCTCAGAGGTTAGTTCCTCATTTCTCTACCTAAGCTCAGTCACCTCGTCCATCACAGTAGGTTTCTCTACCTTCATAGTCTCCAGGGCTTCCTTAGATATCTTCAGCTTTTTTTCTAAACCTTGGTTAGACTCGGTCAGGGTCTCGATCACTTGACCCTTCTTAGTGCTCTCAATTGTTTTCGCCTTCAAGTGGGTCGACATGTACAAGGCATTGACATGCAACTGCACAAGGACCAACAAATCATCAAAATCGACAAGTTTGAGCACAAATCCAAGAAGAGAAAGCAACTAAAGACCTTACCTTGAGAGTGTTATGATTCATACTCCTGGTTAGCTGGGCATTGGTCCAATCACTAAAAGGGACGACGTCGTCCATGCTGATGAACTGCTGCATCCTCTGTCAGGCAACTTGCATATCCTCCACCACTAAGGGTTCGCCCCGTTGACTTGGAGGGGTTTAGGCAGAAGGCTCCCTAGTAGCAGGAGGATGCAGGCCAGGTCCAGAACCAGAGGTCTAGCCTAGTGCCTTAGAAGCAAGAGGGGCCAGGGCTCCCTTGGATGGGCCAACTGTTGAGGTAAGACCCTTGTTGGTTTGAGTCTCAGCAAGTCTACTCCCAGAACTAATCCAAGGGCATTTATTGGGCTTCTCCCCTGCAGCCTTAGCCTTCTCCAAGTCTTCGAACCTTTTAGAGGCACCTCTCCAGTTCTGCTTGTTGAAACCCATGGCAGAACCTTCATATGCACATGAGGACATAGCAAGAGTAAGAACTCATCCAATACAGTAACAAAAATTAAAATGCCAGACTCACTTCTCTCTCCCTCAGCCTGGATGGCATCGACGGAAGGGTCTAGACCTAAGAGGAACGCAACCAAAGTCTCACCCACCACAAGATGAGCCCAAAATGTGACCGAATGCTTCCTCACCCTCTCTACTCGTGCCTTTCTTGCCTCGTCCTCCAACACAGAAAGATGTGTTAAGCACAAAACAGAAGTTGGTCAGACCATTACCACAAATAAAACCTAAGTACAAGAAGTACGTGGGGAGCATACCCTTCCTACCTAGTCTCCCTCACTGTCTGGGTACGCGAGGGGTCTGGTCAGTCATTTCCTCCCATTGGGCAATCTTCATGCCCTCGCCATACATAAAGAAGAACTTCTCCTTCCAATGCCTATAGGAGGCAGGAAAACTAGAGACCATGGCAGGCTAACCTTCCTTGGCTGAGAAATAGTACTAACCTGAACCCTCGCTCTTGGTCACCTTGTAGCAGTAGAAGAAGTCCTCAGGGGTTATGTACTCCTCTCCTCCAATGGTAGAGGACCATAAAGCGGCATAGCTTACCAGAATACGCCACGAATTGGGTAAGATCTACCCAGGGGCCAGCCCACATCTGCTTAGAACCCCCCTAATGGGGAGAGTAATGTGAAACCTCAGCCCCCCTGATAGAGCACTCTCGTACACTGTTATCTTCCCAGGACGATGGAAGCAGGCCCTGTTATCACCCCCAGGGACCCTATAGCTCATGGATAGGGCGAATTGATAGACAAACCAAAGCTTACTTATCTTCGACCCATCTAAGATAGAGGTGATGTTCCTCACCTCATACCTACACTCTAAGACTGGGGGCATTGCCTCCTCAGTCTCATCCATGGGGACCTCCTCAAAGGCGTCCACTATGGCCACAGGGCTCCTTGGCCCCCCTGGCCTCGTCTCTCGGAAAATGTCTTCAATATCTGCCCTAGAATAATTGAAAAAGGCACTAGAGGCCTCAGCCTATCCAAATCGGCTGACTTTGTGCGCTCTAAACCAGTCGAAAGATCAACAGGATGGGGGTTTATGATCCTAGGGTCTTCACTCTCACGAAGAGTCTCAAAAGCAGCTCTAGACACCTTTAGAACACTCTAGTAAATTGACTTAACGAGGGAAGGATTACCTACAAACGTTAAGGGGTACGAAGCCTTAATCCTCCACTCGTAGTAGTAAAATTCCTTTTGCAAGAGCCAAAACATAAAGCCTTACTCAACAAACACAACACCTTACCAAAGTTGGTATGGCTGAGAGAAAAGAGTCTAGAGTCGCCTTGAACGTGGTCCCAAGAACAAAGGATGCTAAATTTTCAGAGAAAATAGGGAAGGTAGTTGCTGGGAGTTCAAATGGTGTGAAGTGAGGGTTTTCTAGCAAACGGCCAACCCCTAAAACCCCTCATTTCGAAAGCAATGGATAGGATCGCCTCCGTGATTCATGATCAAACAGCCAGCATCTGAAGCATCCCATCACAAACTGAGAACCAACCCGAAAAGGCCATGTGGCGGACACCCCAAGAGTCGCACCGATTTGACAGCTACCATGATCATTACAGACTACGACGCCATAAATGCACTTCGAAGATAACGTTCAAATTCCCTTATGCAAACCAGAGCTGCCCAGGAGAATTGGGGGCATCTGATAGGGGTAAAATAAGCAGCCGGTCTATCCTTCTTGGGCAACCCAGAGCTGTCTAAACCAAGACCACTCCTAAATACCCATCTGACCAGCTGCGCAGGACAGACCTGGATAGGCCACACCAGCGCAATGCACCAAGCACCATCGAAGGTGTACTCTAAGTTTCCTACATAGATATCAACTCCCATAACCCCATCATTGGAACGGTTACTCCCATGATTAGAAACATGATCCATGCCTTCCATTCACCATGCTTAATTTAGGGGCACAATTGACGCCCACAATCCACGATCCAAGGCACGCTTCTTACTAATATCACTATATAAATGGCAGTCACCATCTCCGAAAGAAGGTAGGAAAAAACACCAACCCTTAAGCTTCGTTGCTTTGCTAAAATACTCTATCATTGGAATGTCCTTAGCAGGCACCACACCGGTATCCACAATCGAAGTTTCCTTCCAGCCAACCACACCAAAACTCGAGAAGATCACGCAAAATTAACTGTATCATCACTCAGCATTATAATTTCTGCTGGGGAAAGAACTTCGATGATTTTCTATATTTCCAAGTAAAACTTCCTGATGTAGTAGTTTGAATTCTGGATTTGTGGAGGAAAAAGGAAAAGAAATGGGAAATTAAATTACTTTGTTTGGTTATGAAGGGAAAGTGGTGGGTAAAAGAAAATAAAAGAAAAGTGTGAAAAGAAATTGTATTCCCTCTTTTACATTTTCATTAATAAATGCTTATTCATTTCTCTCTCATTTTTTCAATATAACCAAACAATAGCATAAAATTTGAAATCTCACATCTTTCTTCTTTGGTGTTCCTTTCTCAATAAATTGGGGTTCCAAACATAATATAAAAATCCAAAAAAGCAAGCTGTTTTATCCCTATTTGAAGTCAAAGGCATAGAAGTCCAGCCAAGCTTTTCTGTCTGTTATAACAAATGAAGCAAGCAACCAAGGTTCTGTTTGTGGTTTGTGCTTTTTTTGTTTTTGGGATAACCCTTACTTTATCATAAGATTAGAGAGTGATTATTTGAAGAACCAACCTTGTAAATTTTTTATTTTTTTAGTTTGTTCATGATAGTTTTGAGTTCACGAGAGGCATCAGAGTGCGTGAGACACTATGTTCAACAAGATACAAGGCTGTGTTTGGTTAAAGCTTCATAAGAGCTGAGCCCCAAATCCAGCGTCCCTTCCGCATTCTTTTATAGTTACAACCTCTTAGTTCATTGATTGATTACCACATCTATCCTAAATCACAACGTGATTTTGATTGTTAATAGCTATCACATTATTTTCAAAAGACCTTGAACATTGGGAGCAATTATTGACTCGTACTTCGTATTCTTTAACTATTGCAGAATCCAAGATGGAAAATATTTATGTATAGTTACATGCAGTGATGCAAAACTCATGATTGGGCAAGCAAGATGGCTACATGGCTTATTCTCATTGATCATAGTGAGACACCAATAAAATTGTACCTAAGTTTTTGTTCTACAGGATAATATTGGATCATAGTGCATTTCTTGTTTGTTGCTAGAGAGTTAATTAACAAGTTGTTTCAGGCATCTTTGGGCACATCTTAATTCTGAATAGGGTAACGATGTATAATCAAAAAAATTATACATAATTTATCTACATAATGATATAGTTGAATCAAAGCTTTTCATATCAAATGAACACACATCATGACAGTTTAAATTGCAAAAATACTTTTCTCACATCATTCATCATTCTTGTAAGATTTTTTGTACAAATTTTTTAAAACAGTAGCATTTTCTTTTTAGATAACATGATTTTAACATTCATGGTCAAACAATGGAGAGAAAACAATGTAATTTGCAAAAGGCTCAATAAAACCTTTCACTCTTCAGATTGGAGAGTCCTTGACGAGGCATTAGTCATGCACTGCTTTCTTGCTTAGAAAAGCATATATAACTCCTTTTTTTTTTTTTTTTTTTGTTAATGGGGTGTTCAGACCTTCGGCTAACTATTTTCTCGATTTCGTGTTGTGTCACCATCTATACAAACCTTGTAAATTTCATGTATGGCATGAATGATGGCTGGTCACGGAATGGCAAACCATATGACTCTGTTAGTATAATGCACTTCCCAGGAAAAATGAGGCAACCAAACCTACCAATACGAAAACATGTGGATTGCTCGTAAGATTATCACTGGCCTATTGCAGAGGTTTGGGAATCAGCCCTTAGTGAAAGTCACTTAATCACAACTATTGTTTTATCAATTAATACCAGATTGTTTTTCACATATTTTCAACATTGCATAGATCTGTAATTAGTTTTCTTGTGGCTCATTGATCCTCCTAGGAAAGATGGGAGCTTCAGTGATGTGTTTCACTATCTGAATAAATTAATACTATTTTTCCTTTTATGTTTGTCAATAGATCAGGAAATATGGTTTGGATCCACTGCATTTAGCGAACAAATTAATCATAGAGGCTCTCTATTTTGAAGAAGAAAAGCTTTGCTTTTTGTTTTGCACTGTCCGGGACGTGTCAATATATGTATATGTATATATGTAGTTTGGATGCAAATTTGCCATCATTATATAGATAAACTTGGTTTGTGTTCTACGGAATTTGATGCATTTAAATATCATTTGTCATTAAATTAAGGCATTTTTTTAGATTTGTTAGCAAAACCCATTAAGATTACATTCGCCAGAAAATAACATTTAAGGCCAGCTTTGACACATTTAAGGCCAGCTTTGACAAATACCATGCTGAATGCACTCAATTACCGGATAAACCTCGAAGCAGATGACCGACAAGCACGCGGACTTTAGTCCCACATCAAAAGTTTATGAAAAGCAAAAGGTGTTTTTACACTGATGAACAAGGATTCGACCTCGCTTAAATTTGTGTCCTTTGAGTTCTGGTGATTTTCAAGCTGGAATGGTCATCCGGTTGTCTGACAGACCCAACCCTTTTTTGCACCACTGGCTTTAATATTTATTATCTTGCAGATTGGTATGAGAATAGCATTGGTTGTTGAACTTGTAAATGTAAGATTCAATTGCTCACTGCCAAAAACATGATAAGCCGAGCAAGGTGGGATATATACTCGTGAATTATTGCCAGAATAGATGTTTTTGTTGTTCATGATTTATATGGCAACCCGTCAGAATCTAAAATTTAAAAGCACCAGTTGACAAGAATATAACTCTCTTGCTTAAACGGATTCAAACGACATGTCCATCCTATTTCTCCTATCTGCGAATTTTTACACTAATTTTCGACAAATTTAGACTTGATATCGGGGAAATTTGGGGTTTGTTCATTTTTCTTTTCTTGTAAGTACGTTTTGCAAGTCATATTTTCCAGTGACTTCCCATCCCCCCTCTCCACAAATGAACATGTTTAACAATATGTTTGGTTCAATGGTTTTGTTGATGGAAAAGGGCAAAAAAAAATGTGAAGGACATCATTACTGTTCTTTTGGTTACAATGAGAGGAAAAAGTGATGGAAGTATATAGGAAGAAATTTTTAGTTCTAGATATTGTCTCTCCTTTTTTCAATGACTTTACATCATCTCATATTAGAAAGGAGGGGAAAAAATCATTTCCTTTTTCCGTATTGAGTTTATTTCCTTAACAATTCCAGGTTCCAAACAATGCCCAACAGTCTCCACACAAAAAGCTCCAACCATGATATGTGCTCCATTGCCCCTTACAATATCACGAAGCATATCAGTCTTGTGTCTCAATCATTCACGGACTCAGTTCGCATCTTGCATCAATATCACACTCTTGTTCTTGTTACCATTTGTCATAATTGATTTAGACAGGGACTTGGCATCCCAAAAATGTTTCCAAGTTCAAATTCAAAAGAGTCCAGCCAGTGTGAAAGCTACTGGGTATGTTCACGGATTGGGGAGTCACTAGCGGTGTTCACGAGTTGGGAGTCACCCGTCACCCGGCTCGATCAGCTCGAGTTGAAGAATTTTGCAATCACATTAGACTCATAGGGTGATTGGTTTGGGTTGGGTTCAGGTTAAGGAAAAAAAATTAAAGTTTTTGTGTAAAAAATGTTGGGCTAAGTCAGATGGATTAAAGTAATAAAAGCCTCCCACCCGAATAAAGTATAACCAGATTGGTCAAAATCTACCCGTCATCCACTTAAAACTAACGGGTAAAATCATTAAACCAGATTTGGACGGGCAAGCAATTTTTTGAAAACCCTAAAAGCTACATATCTTTTCCTTTCACTTTAACTTTTAGCGGCTTTCGGTTTTGGTCTTATCCTATTTTTCTAACTTAAAAAAGCTAGTAAAAACATTGTAAGTCAAAAGTCAAAAACAGATAAAGAAAAATCTTTGCATCCAAACAAGTAGCGATTTCAAGGTAAAATGTTTTGCTTATTCACAAAGACACACCTTGTTTGGCATATAATTAGTAAATTGTCCCAAGTTGCCAAGTTGGGATCTAAGTCAATACCCAAAAAAGCATTGGTTGATGATCAAGCAAAATGTTGGCGGATTCGGTTCGAGTAGGCATCATGTGTCATTTTCATTCCAATGTATAGGAAATTCTTTCTAGGTTGGCTAAATTGTTTTCAGGATATTGCTAAATTCATGACTTTTGGCATCCACATTATGATTTCTGAGAGAGGAGGTTAGCTGCGCATTTAACGATAATAACTGTGGATTTAATAATCTCCATAGCTAGCTGGCCCCCAATATATGTCCATAATTCTAGCATAAATGTGCATGTATAGCTACCTATAAATTTTTATATGAATATATGTATTGATGTTTGTAAAGCGACGATCATTACACGCTAGAACAAAAGTATGGTGTTCTATTTTTTTTTTTCTCCAAGGATTTGAACTTCAGTTTTTGTCACGGCAATGTAAGTTTTTGGGAATTTTACAAATGTAGCTTAAGCAAGTAGTTGAATAATTTGAATTGGTCAAGGGGACAACTAAGGAATTTGAAGTCCCAACTTCCATTCTTTCCAAAAAGGAAAAACAAGAAAAGCTCTATGCTCTTTCTAAATTTACCTTGTATATGGCATTTATAGAAATAAAATTTACTAAGGGACCAGCTTTTTTCAAACTTTTTTTATTTTATTTTTTTGGCTTATAAGCAAAAAAATTAAATTTTTTTAGCTTTTATAAAAACACAAAAGTTAAAAAAAAAATTAGCTTTTTTATTATAAACAAAAAAACAACTAAATTTAAACTCAACCAAACGGAACCTAAATCCACAGCCTTTATATTCGCTTCCAATCCTCTCATAAGTTGAAATTTACTTAATTAGAGACAAGTTTGTAGATTTAACAATCATCTTAAGACTCCCAAAGACGAAAATATGTTGTATGTGAACGTTTAGAGAAAGAATAGTTGTGAATCATAAGTCAAATTCCATTTCTAATAAAATAACATTAGCAGAAAATAACAACCATTTCAATAGAATTCCATCACTGAAACTTCCATGCATTGGCTTTCAATCGTTTTCTATATCTCCAAATTAAAATTCCCTAAAAACACATTGGTCTATCCCTATTTCAAGTCACAAGTATAAAAGTCCAGTCACGGTTTTCTATTTCTATCATAATAAATAAAGGAATGCCCTTGTTTCAAAAAAATCTCATTAAAAATAATGTCACATTCTGTAATTAAAAGCCGTCATCATTCAATTATATTATTTTATTAATAAATTTTGTACAAATTTTTTAATTATATAACTTTATCCATAAAATAACAACCAAAAGGAAATAAGCTTCATAAAAAGATAAAATGCTTAGAAAAGCTAACGGCATCACCCGTAGATCCAGGGACAACACACCCTAGAAAATTAAAACATAAGTTTTCTGTTTGTCCAAACAGGACTTTCTCATCCACTAAACCAAAAAATTTTCATAAAATAATTTTATGTCAACCAGAGGACAAGTTTTCAAGCCCATTGTAACTCCAAACAAGATTTGTTGTGTAATGTGCGCTTCACATGACATAATTTTCTATTAGTCACTGGACCAAAACAAGAAAAAAAAAAAAAAATGTTGCCCACCTTTCACGCCAAACCGCCCATTTTCCATGACTTTTATATCTTTCCTATCGACCCAAACAGGCCGGAAAATTATTTTTAGGAATGAATTCAGTGCTTGAGGGGTCCATAGAGTGTGTATGTGGCTGATCAATAATGACCATTGATTAGTGGAGGGGCCTGAATTATAGATGTGACCATTGAGATTCGAGAGGATGACAGATGTGAAATGTGAGTAGGATTTTATTTTGTTTTAATTTTTTTATTTATGAGCGTATTTTGAAATAAAAAGATTTGCTATACCACTGTAACTATCTGCCTGAATAAAAATGCGTACCTATGATATTTAGCAAAAGGGAACATTTTAATTTTATTTAATTTGTTATTTATATATTGACTTGATGTAATGATAAAGATTTAAACCCTTGAAATACAGCCATCCTGTCAAATGAAAAGACTCTTTGTGATGCTAGTTTAGCTAAAATTTTCTTGTCCTTTTTCCTTCGTTGAAGAAACGGAAAAAGCTATGTAGGAGGTGGCAACATTTAAATAAACCTTATAACCCACCCAAATTGTCCAACGGTTGTAATCGGGTTGCGTAAGATGCGGGTTTGACTTTGGAGCAGGTTGAAAATGGGAACTACTCGAATTGGTCACGGGTTGTGATAAAAGGTTGTCAAAACTCGAGTTAGGAGTAGGCTAGAATTGGACCTAAGTTTTTTCTTGGTATCTTCAATTACAGCGGAAGGGGATAAAGAGAGAAATAAAAGCGAGGAAGGTGTAATATTGTAGAAGGGGTATATTATATGAAAATTCTGTTTTAAAAGAATAAGAAATCCACACTGATTTTTCCTTGTATCTGTTTTTGGAGAAATGCTTAAAAGTTTCTTCTTCCCTAAGCTCAGGTCAGCTCTAGTATAAAGCAAACAAAGCACTTGCTTCGGGCTTTTAATTTTTAAAGGCTCCAAGTTTTGAAAAATTTTATATGCTATAGTTAAGTCATATATAATTTTGACATTGTTTTTTTAATAATAAAAAAAAGCCCAAGTCTAAATAGAAAAAAGGTCTACAAGAAAAAATAAACAATCTAAATGAGAAAAAAAAAGCCTATAAGAAAAAAAAAAGGGCCTAAGTCTAAGTGAAAAAAAAAGATCCACAACAAAATAATTAAAAAAAGCCCAAATCAAATGAGAAAAAAAAAGCCCATAAAAAATGAATAATGCGTATACAATCATACTTCTTAATCTATTTTTTCACTTCTAGACACAAAGTTGTAGGACTTACATTAACAAATTCATGTGAGACCCATTCACTAATATCTAAAAATGAGAAAAGAAATTGAGAAAAAGAATTACATATAGCATTTTTCAAAAAAAAAACCTACATATTTATCAATACAATAAAAATCAAAGGTCCAACTCTCTCTCTCTCTCTCTCTCTCTCTCTCTCTCTCCTACGAGCACAAATTTTTAAAATGAAAAACAAATTGTTAACCTTATCACCAGCCTAATCAAACGGCTTGTTGAGGTAAATTTTTTACTTTTAGTATAGATTGATCTTTGTTTCATTTTTTTCTTGCCAAAATATATTCAATCTCTATTTTATTTTGTAAGTTATCTGCATATGTGTGGAATACTATTTTATTTACAAAATTATAATTTTTTTTATTTTGCTGCTTGAGATATTAAATTGAATGAAGTATAATTTTTTATTGTTTGTGGTTATCTACGGGTATCCACTAAGGTGAAAATTAAAAACTAATTTTTTATTATGTTGGTTGGGGGCAATTTTGATTCGATGAACACGATGAAAATTTTTGTATGCAACCTGCATATATTACTTTAGTAATAGGTGGCTAAGTGGAGTAGTCATAATGTTAAATGTTAATTGAAAAGAATTTGTTATTTAAACTTTAATACATTAATTAATAATTTTGCATTTCAAAAAGCGAGAAGAATAAATTGTGAATACATTTTTTTCACCAATATTAAAAATTTTAGAAGTCTTAATTTTTCTCCAAGAAAGTCTCATTTAAAATTGTCATTTTAAGCCTCAAATTTTCTTAAACTGCCCTACCTAAGCTATAGGGTTGTATTACCGTTAGTCTTAAACCAGCGACTGTCCTGCATGCTAAGCTTCCGTTGTAGTTTTACAAACATGTAGAGGTGGCAACCCGTGAACCCGCCCCTCGTAACTGCCTAAGCCCGCCAAAATTGCTCAACGGTTGTAATCGGGTTGTACTAATGAATCCACTTACGATTCGGGTTTGTTAGAAACGGGTACTGATTTGTTTGAGTAACACCATATCAACCAATAGGCAACAATGAATTTGTGTTGTATAATTGATTTATTAGCTCCATAAATCTATATTTGTCTTCCAACTTGAAAATTAGTTAAATCCGAATAGCTGCCACTCCTTTGCAGCATCCTTCTCTTTCTTTGTATTTATTTTAACTCTCTCTCTTTGAATAGAACACTATGGTGAAAGGAATTTTAATTGTATTCACTTTATTTATTCACAGGTCTGTAATATTGTATTTATATATATGCCTTACTTACCACTGAGGACAAATATATTTAAAAAAACATTCTAACATACCTTCTTGCAATTAATCAAAATATTTAGAGCACTAAAAGACCTTACCTAGCTTACTCTGGTCTTATAATGGCGTATCAAGACGGGTAGATAATATTGTTGAAAATGGTGATACCTCTTAGTGGGGATGCTCTAGGAGAGTTCCTATGTAGTTCCTTTTTTATTTTTCCCTTCTTCCTTTTGTTGGCTTCGGCCTCCCATGTTCCAAAAAAAAAAAAAAAAAACAGCTTATTCTTAATTATGACTACAAATATTTTAACTCTGTATTAATTTTTTAATAAACCCATTCCTCATTAAGAATTAGGTTACGTCAAAGCTTCTCAGTTGATGATCTGTTTGGTCAAGATATTTCCATGGTCTTTAATATTTATATACAACCAAATCCCCAATGTTTGTGCATTAATTTTCTTAGTTGTTGAAATAAGACATACCAACTGCAACCGCAAAACATGGCACATGCTAGCATGTCGAAGATGAAATAAAACAAAAAATGTGAAGTATATACTAAGGCTAGTCAACTTGAAGCCTGACCATAGTTAGATATACACAATTTTATCACAGAAACAGTTTTTGTATTTTCATACCACAACACCCAATCGCAAATGAAGCATCTTATCACTACAGCTAGCCTTGCTCTCAAATACGAACCCTGAAATGTTGTTTCTACTAAGCATGTACTAATTCGAAGTACTATTTGAAGATTAATGTGTCAGAAGTATGAATCCTAATTTTGGCAAGAAAAAAAATACTCTTTTGTATTTTCTCTCATTCAACCACCTTATTCTATACATAAATTTTCTAATTTTCATAGCATTGCACTTAAATAATTAACTGCTTTAGTTTTCCATCCACTATAAAGTTATGAAGTCTACATTAGAGTTATGATAATAATACAACAAAGAAAGGTGGTCCTCGGGATTAATTTATACTTAGTTGTTAGTAAAAAGTAATAATAATAAATCAGCTCAGGCAAAATGTGCATGGGCACTTGTAAATAAAGCCACCCCACGTTAATCCTGTGTGCCTATTTTCCAAAGTAAGGATTGATATTTAGTGGTACCGTACTACCACCACAGAGATTTAGGCTTTATCGTGGGCCCATTAAATGCAAAGAAGAAAAAATATCATAATAAAAATAATACATAAAATCATAAGTACTACTGGCCTGAATTTTTTTCCCCTAAAGTAAAAGGATTTGAAATAGGATTTGCTATTGTTTTAAATAAGATTTAAATAGCATTATGCATAGTCTCTAAGCTACTTTTCTTTGGCAAAAACATTGAAAATTTATTCCAATTGTCACTGCTACTTTTGTTTTGTTTTGTTTTTCTATTTTTTTTTCTCCACTTCTATAGAAGAAATACAAGAAGAAAAGGGGAATAGGAAAAGAAAAAAAAAGGATTAAATCTTTGTAGTAACTTATACAATAGCATTCCAACTAGGCCTGTTAATGGGCCAAATCTGATCCGGATTTGATCCGGATCCGATCCGGTAAAACCCGATTCAATTGTCCAGATCCAATAAGAGATCCGATAAAACCTAAATCCATCAGATTCATTTGTTATTGGATCGGATATGAGCAAACCCAATAGACCCGATAGAGACCCGATCCGCAAAAATTAACAAAATCAATTTCGGAACCCTAATCTCTCTCGCGCGCGCCTCTCTCTGCTCTCTGCCCTGTGCCTCGCTCTCCTATCTCTGATATCGACAGCAAAAACCCTAGAAAATCCACTATCGACGACCAGACCTGAAGGAGTCGAAGACGAACGACTGATTCATTCCCCGCCGCTGCCAGATGCTCTGGAGACCCATGGAATTACGACATTAAGCCTCGGATTCGTGTTTGTTTCCACTGAAACCGAAAAGTTTTGGCTTAGGGTCGTTACAAACAGCCCTACCAATTAAAATATACAGTTCGTTGCACCGGCTTCTCTGTTGACAAACACGGACAGACACAGAACCTCAGATCTGTGCTCACTGTCTCTCTCTCATTGTGTCCATACTCTCATGGTGTCTCGGAGAAGTGAGAGCTCTTGACAATCTCTCATCGCAAGCGTCTTCTACTCTTCTTCCTTATAATCCAAAGCCCTAATTCTTGGACAGGGTGTACCGATGTAAGTGTTCAATTTAGATATGTTTACTGAAGCTCTATTCTAATTCAGAGGTCAGCTTGAGGTAAATCTAAGTTGAGTATGAGTTGCCTGTACTTCACGATCAAATTTACATATGTATAGATATAGATACATATTTATATACGCTATTTCCTTTTTCTGTTTGTCTATATGTACATATATATACATGTGTTTATGTATAGAATTGGAAGGGGCTAGATCATTACTGAAGTCGAAATTATTGTGAAGCTATATTTGTTTTGGTATGCAGAGAGTTGCATTGTGTTGTTGGATGCTTTATGTAGAAAATTCATTAATAAGTGTCTTTTTGTTTGCGTTAGTGTGGCATACTATAACTTCATCTTTATTGATAATCATTATAGATATATTGCCTGAGTTCTTCTTGACTACCATGGTGACAAATGCTTCTATTAAAATGCTTCTTATTTCTATTTTGTGTTAGATTGATTATGCATTATAGTTGAATCATTCTCATGGATGTTTTTGCATGGTTGTTGACATGATATTTAATTTGTTTGCCTTCTACAGTGTATATTTGACATATTGAAAGATGTCTACTAATCCTACTCAACCTACTGATAGTAGTAGGAATGAGGATTTCATTGAATTGGGTGAGGAGGTAACTCAAGGTCTTTCAAAGAGGCGAAAACCAACATCCAAAGTGTGGAAGGACTTTGACAAAATTAAAACACCTAATGGAGCAACTGTTGCTAGGTGTAAACATTGTAAGAAAGACTTTGTTGGGGGTAGTAGTAAAGGAACAAGCCACTTGTTAAAACATTTGGATGGTAGATGTCCAGTACTACGACAACTTGATGTAAATGCCTCTAGGAATGTCTCTACTCCTAAGATGCCAACGTTTAAATTTGATCAAGAAAGGAGTCGTATGGATTTTGCTAAAATGGTAACCAAGCATAACTACCCCTTTAACATGGCTGAGCATGAGTTTTTTGAGATATTTTGCAACAATCTTCAGCCAGGGTTCAAACTTGTCACTAGAAACACAATTAGGGGGGATGTTCTTGGTGTTTGCCAAATGGAAAAGACAAGTTATATCAATTTTTGAATGAACTTTCTTGTAAAATCACTCTTACAACTGATTTATGGACTTCAGACCATCAAAACTTTGCTTATATTTGTTTAACTGCGCATTATGTGACTGATGATTGGGAATTAAAGAAGAAGATTCTTGCATATAAGTATATCAAACACCCTCATGATGGAGAGACTTTGTTTAGATCCATCAAAGATTTAGTATTGGAGTGGAACATAGACAAGAAATTATTTTCAATAGTGGTTGATAATGCGACAAACAATGACATCATGGTAAGACTTCTTCGGAATTGACTTTATGATAAATCAATGTTAGCTTTGGGTGGCGAGTTATTTCATGTGCGATGTAGTACGCACATACTCAATTTAATTGTGCAAGATGGGTTGAAAGTTATAGGAAATCTCATTTCTGAAGTTAGAGAAAGTGTAAAGTATTTGAAAAAATCCTCTTATGCAAAACAAAAATTTGATATTGCTGTAAATCAAGTCAAATTGCATGGTAAGAAAAAGGTTCCAATGGATGTTCCTATTAGATGGAACTTCACGTACTTGATACTTGAAGCC